>QMIH01001202.1:20169-22669 GCA_003987875.1 Clarias batrachus | reverse complement strand
TATATTTATTTATTTAGTTATTTATTTATGTCTCCATTACCGAAAGGTTTTTAAAATAGTCAACACAACTTTTGTTGTAAACCTCTCAGTAGGGYAACATGGTGTCTGTGATGTGACAATGTTCTGTGATGATGTAAGCTGGGTGTTTAATGTTTTACTATTTTAATTGATCACTCACCCACACAAAAAAAGCAAAGAAAAAAAAAAGTTTTCATCAACTATAACCATGCAAAAGTCTGATGGAAGATTTGAAAGAATGGACTGCAACAGTTTTTTTTTTCACCTGTGTAAGGAAAGAAAAGGTCACCATAGCAGCAATGTAATTGATAGATTTGACATTTGATGTTAATTCATTCCTCTTCAGCAAGCAATTTTTCCTGATTAGGGTCGACACAATGTTTTATGTTGTTTCTTTCAGGGTTGTAACAGCAAAAGTTTTCTTATGTGGCCACATCCTCTATATCATCCATTTCATCATAAGTAATAGATCAGCTTTTCTGACTCCTCCAATTGTTAATACTTTTTTATAGTGATAAGTCATTCATCATTTTTTAAATGTATTTTTCCAATGATTAAAAAAAATGATGCGGGGTGGAGGCAGATGGTGGGTGGGGTTACTCAATGGGACTTAAGCCGAGACGGCGTAGCTGGGATACATGAAATGTGGGGTTTATTCTTTGCATGGTTGAGGGTAGCAAGAGTTTGACAGCACAGGGGAATATCTCTGGTGGCGAGCATGACTCACTGACCCACCCTGTACTTTGGAGCTTTAGAACGCCTCCAATACGCTTGTAACGTCCTTCTAGCTTGTAGCCAGGTCTTCTTACAGTGTCGGATGAAATGCTGCGCTGATGGGACATTAACTTCTTCCTCCAGGGAAGGGAACAGAGGTGGTTGGTAGCCCAAGCAGCACTGGAAGGGGGACAGGCCAGTGGATGACGAAGTTTGGGAGTTGTGAGCATATTCAACCCAAGGCARGAACCTGCTCCAGGAAGTGACATTCCGGGAGGTCATGCACCTGAGAGCAAACTCGAGAGCCTGGTTCTTCCTTTCGGTTTGTCCACTGGGTGAATGATAAACCGAAAGGGTGAAATCATGATGATGGACTAGGAGTAGCTCCGATGAGCTTACAGAGGGCCTTCCAGAACTAAGAAGTGAACTGCGGACCACGATCAGAGACAATAAGGAAGTGGGCTGCCTTGGAGAACCGATCCACTACGGTTATGATACAGGTGTGGCCATCAGAGGGAGGTAATCCTGTCACAAAATCAAGCACAATATCAGACCATGGAGGGTACGGGGTTGGTAAGGGTCTGAGGAGGCCTGCTGGGGCTGTGTTGATGTGTTTATATCACTGACAAACATCACAAGCTGCCACAAAACCGGAGACATCGTCCTTCATGGTTGGCTACCAAAAGCGCTGCTGGACTTGGGACAGGGTTCGGGCAGAGCCGGGATGGCAAGAGACGTTGGAACAATGTGCCCATTCCAGGACCTGGGAGCGTAGAGTGCATGGGACAAATAGGCGATTAGTGGATCCATTACTGGGGCCTGGTTCGTGGGGCAAGGCCTGCTTCACCTTTGTTTCTATATCTAGCAACTGCAGGCAAGCAAGGAGAAGGGAGGATAGTGTTACTGGCAGTGGAATCTTGGGTGGGGTAACTGCCTGGAGAGGGCATCCGGTTTAGTATTCTTAGTTCCTGGACGGTAGGAGAGAGTGAAATTGAACCTGGCGAAGAATAGCGACCAAAGGGCCTGGTGTGAGTTGAGCCTCTTGGCACCTCGTAGGTACTCTAGGTTCTTGTGGTCCCTCTAGCCAGTGTCTCCACTCCTCCGATGCATAGTTTCTTTCGGCAGGCGTTAAGCGGTGGGAGAAGATGGAGCAGGGGTGCAGTTTGTTGTCATGGGCGGACCTCTGAGAGAGAATGCCTCCTACTTCAGTGCTGGAGGCATCGACCTCCACAATGAACTAACATGATGGGTCAAGGATGGTGAGTATAGGAGCTGACGTGAACAGGTTCTTAATTTTGGTGAAGGCCCTCTCAGATTCCTGTTTCCAACAAAAGCAGACCTTGGGAGAGGTTAGGGCTGTTAGTGGGGCAGCGATAGAGCTGTAGCMWCGGCTGAAACGGCGATAGAAGTTGGAGAACCCCAGGAACCTCTGAACCTCTTAAATGCTGAGCTGTAGTTGATAAAAAGCATTTTAACATAATTCCCCCTTCTAGTGTCCAGGTGAGTGAGTGTTGTGTGGAGGAGATGAGAGATGGCATCATCTGTAGAGCAGTTCGGGCGTTATGCAAACTGTAGTGGATCCAGAGTGTTGGGTAGTGAAGAGATGATGAAGTCTCTGACTAGCATTAGCATTGCTAGCGTCTTTAGCTGCAGCCTCGAAACGAGCATAAAAGGTGTTCAGCTCATCTGTCAGAGTCATGTCCGCGTTCGTCATACCGGATGTTGGTGCTTTATAGTCCGTTATTGTCCTTACTCCCTGCCACAGGCT
>QMIH01001201.1:170885-181673 GCA_003987875.1 Clarias batrachus | reverse complement strand
ACTTTAAAAAGTCTTCGATACCGGCTCCAAGTGAGTCTCACTACATGGCGGAGGGCAGCGGCTCGGTAAGTGCACCTGCAGTGTGTTACACTCATTATATATTGTCAGATATTTTAGTCATTTTACTGTGATAAAGGAAATTAGTCAAAGTTTAGTTAAAGTGGGGCTAGTGAGCACGCGACACACACTGATGTTTGTCACACACACACACGAGAGAGAGAGATACACAGTGGTGGCCAAAAGTATTAAGCCAGCACGTGCCATGTATTAGTTCTCTCTTTGCTTAGTCATCAGAGCATGTATTTATACTAAATTAGTCTAGGTTATTTGATACGCAGTGGTTACATCTCATGAGGAGGAGTTTGTCTAATTGTCAGACAAACTGTTCCTCTTACTGCTGATTTCCATGGATATAAACTTACTGTAGGGAAATGGCTCAGGATCTCAACTGACTTTTAATATTTAGTCACCTCAGTGTCGCATTTGAGAGACACAAAAAGATTTATTCTCATCATCTAAAGCAYGTAAGTCATTCTCACTGAAGTGCTGCATTCTACAGCCCATTGTGGTGAGAAATCAATTCATCCAGTGCTCAGCAGAGATCATTATGCAGATAACTGAAGCTATGTAAAGCAGGTTCCTTGATTATTAACTGCAATGTAAATACTGAATTTAGGAATAGTAATACATTACCCCATTACTGTAATTAGTTGTATATATTTATTTGTAATGTGCTACTTTGTAATATATAACACCACACTGTCTGCGTATATATCCTCTTGAAATGAGATTGAAATTATTTGTAGTAAATATTCAGATCATACTGTATATGGGAAGAATGTAGACATACAGTAGTTAGTTATGGTTAAACTATAGCATATCCATACAGTATTTGGGAGCAATACCTCATTCAAGCACTGATCAGAGGTGCTAGAACATTAAACATTTTCTGACCACAAAACCTTTTTCAGCTCTGTATTGTAGACACGTCCATTCACATACACACGTGGACAAAATTGTTGGTACCCTTCGGTCAATGAAAGAAAAACTCACAATGATCACAGAAATAACTTTAATCTGACAAAAGTAATAATAAATAAGAATTCTATGAATGTTAACCAATGAAAGACAGACATTGCTTTTCAACCATGCTTCAACNGCAGGAAGTAGAAACACATGCAGCAATGCAAAGAGGACAGAGCAGCAAAATATTTAAGCAATATAAATTCAACAAAGTGTTAACAGCATGATTGCTGTTAAGGAAATGAATCCCATCCTATTACTGAACGCAACTGTATTTATAATCCGAGCGTAGGGACAGGAAAACCATCGCAAACTTATTTGAATGAAAAGGCGCAGCGGCTTTGATTTCAAGAGAGCGACTGCGTAATGGAGCAATCCGTGGTGGAGCAATCCGTGGAGTTAAATTGACGTTCAAAACTTGTTTGCGTTAGTGGAAAGCCAAGCAAAGCAAGTTTCCATATTTTTTGTTGTTTTTTTGCATTTTGTTCAGTGAGTGAAGTTTAGTAAAGACACTATGGGTCCCACGAATGTTAGCAAGCAYGGTAAGCACGGAGAAAAGAGAGCCACTTTCAGTTCAATTTTTAAAGCGGCTAGTGGCAAAAGGAATCATTAATTAAGGCTTTTTATATGCAAAAGAATGTGATTATAATGAATGCGCCTCTGGAACAGATTCAATTCGTATGCCGAGGTACAGCTGTATACTGATACAAACTTTGCTTGAGGTTACTTTTTTTTTTTTTACCCTTTAAAGATGAACATTTTATAAGCAAATTTAAAATAAAGAAAGCATGTGTTTTAGATTCATGTGAAACGACCCCTTTTTGGCTTTAAAGGTAAGTGAAAATTGCACTCATTTAATTTCACTGCTGTTGAGATAAAGAAATATATCGAATTGTTGTACAAACCTTTAAGTGGTGAAGCACTAAGTACACTTAGTGTTAGAAATGAAATTAGAGCTTCCAAAGATGACATACTTCACCCATTCCTTCAGGGGAAGACAGAGGGTAGACAGAAACATGTTAGTCATACACAAMAAAAACATGTCAGTTATRCACATAAAGTCATGTTTATAATGGAACTACTCAGACTACTGTTGAAATATGTAATGGATAGACAGTGGCAGACAGTGAAAACATGATCTCGGTTGCTCTTAGCCTTTCAGCTGCTACCACTGAGGAGTCTCTGCAGCAGACCATCTGATTCACCCACAATTTGATCTCAGTAGTTTCCAAAAAATTACTTCTTGAATGGCATTTGCAATCGGGCACAGTTGTATAATCGTTAGCTGCGGTATAGTGGTTAGGTGTCGCCTTTCACCTCCAGGGCCTGAGTCCGATTCCCGGCCAGGCTCGGTTCCCCTCACTGTGTTCTCTCTCTCCCTCTCTCACTGATAGAAAGAGCTGGTCATTCAGTGTACAGTATTCAGGTCATCAGCCCCTTTTTTGGGGCCTTGAGGGGATGCACATGGTCAGCATATTTCAAGATAACAATGCCAGGATTCATAGGGCTCAAATTGTAAAAGAGCACTTGAGAGCACGTTCAGTGAGCATGAGGCATCATTTTCATACATGGATTGGCCATCACACACTAGGACGAAATAGGGCTGATAGCATAGTTCTTGGGCCCTAATAATAATAATAATAATAATAATAATAATAATAATAATAACCACAAAGAAACTGCAGTACATGTGTTAAGGTTTTAACAATCTAAAGCTGTCAAGAAGTTTATGAATTTTGGAAAGCTGATGAGGCCTACATGTAATAATGTTGCCACTAAAATATAATTTTTAAAATAATTCTGACCAAGTTGGAACTGGGCGAGCAGATTCTGTGAAATTACATGCTGAAGTACATGCGCTTGACGCTTTACGGTTGTTGTAACGCTTTATAAAAAATACATATATATATTAAAGATTATGCGTTATGTCTAGGCCTGAAACACCAGCTGCTAACATGTGCTATTAACGTAATTAAGGACGAACGTGAGCTTTGTCGCTTTMTCGCCACAGCAAAGAAAACTGGCATTTGTTTTAGCTCCGACACTTTCAATGCACCTGCCCAGAATAATGCGGATTTGGTAATGTAGTCAACCGTACATGATCAAAACCAATACTGGGCACCAAAGTAGCTCTTAATTTTCCCCCCCAATTTTTTTTTTATTTGAACACCATGTAAATCACACATGGTAAACCCAAAGCGCTAAACGACAGTTTAACATTTCCACGCTCTGCGGGTTTAGGATGGGTGATATTCCTGAATTTTATGTATACGTAGACTAGGTTCGTATTAATGCGTCACATGACGGGACATGCCGCGTATTGTTCGGATACGTTGACGTGCTTTTATTCATCGAGAGTCACACCGGTTAAAACATTTGTCGTTGATATTTTCCCAAAAAAGGTAAAAAAAAAAAAAAAGACACCAGTAATCCTCAAAGCATCTACGTCACGAGAGGGGCAGGTGCGCGCGCACACACATCTTTGTCACGTAGAAAAAGCGCCCGCATCCTTTCATCCACATACTTTCAAATTGTGAAACAAAAATAAAATTTAAATATCTGATTTAGTTAATAAGGCATAATTATAAGATATTATGTCATAATTATGAGATATTAAGTCATAATTATGAAATATTACATTTAGGCATCGTAAATTAACGCTCTTATCCTGAGCCATTAAGTCATAATATTCATTATATATATACACCATATGGAGAAAAATTATTCGGCCAAAACTGTCACTTATTGAATTCACTTGTTCCAATCAGGCCCTTATGCCAAGTGAAGGGCGATAGTAATGCTTTAGCATAGCAAGACATCTTGGACAATGCTATGCTTTCAACTTTGTGGCAACAATTTGGGGAAGGACCTTTTCTATTCCAACATGACTGTGCCCCCGTGCACAAAGCAAGGRCTGTGAAGAAATGGTTTGATGAGTACAGAGTGGAAGAACTTGACTGGCCCCACACAGAGCCCTGACTTCAACCCCATCAAGATCCTTCGGGATTAACTGAAATGGAAATTGTGAGCCAGGCCTGCTCTTCCAACATCACTGCCTGACCTCATAAATGCTCTACATAATGAATGGGAAGGAATTCCCAGAGAAACACTCAGAAATATTGTGGACAGCCTTTCAAGAAGAGAGAAAACTGTCAACGCCATATTGAAATATATGTATTTGTATACAATGTCATTGCAGGTTTGGCCAAATAGTTTTGTCCATATTGTGGATATCCTACAATATAGGATTACTTTTTGATTATTTTCACCAAATCACAAGAGTTTACAAGAGTAAAATGTACAACAGGGTCATGTCATTTGTCAACAGATAAGTAATGTTCATAATATAATTACACAGTCTACTGTTGAAATACGATCTGTAATGGATAATGTCCACCACAACCAGCAGAGTGGTGAATATTATTCCAAAATACCCATACTGAAGTATATGTATTTGGCACATATAATATATATATATTTAGTGGTTATTTTATTGATGTTTAATAAAATAACTGTTATATACTGTTCAAACACAGAAAATAAGAAGCAAGGAAAGAATTTTCTTGTCAGGTTCATAGCATGGTTTATAAGACATCTGTTTAATACACTCCACCTTTTGCCCTTAGTCTCCTTGGATAGGCCCCAGGCCCCCATGACCCTGGATAAAGCAGTATAGCTTTTGAGTGAGTAAGTGAGTGAGTAATTTATGATTACAACTTTTTTTAATGTATACAGGTGCAACTCAATAAATTAGAATACCATCGAAATGTTTATTTATTTCCGTAATTCAATTCAAAAAGTGAAACTCATATATTATATAGATTCACTACACACATACTGAGATATTTCAAGTGTTTATTTCTTTTAATTTTGATGATTATGGCTTACAGCTAGTCAAAACCCAAAATTCAGTATCTCATAAAATTTGAATATTGTGAAAAATTTCAGTATTGGAAAATCATGGTGTCACACTCTAAACAGCTAATTAACTCAAAACCTGAAAATGTTTCCTGAGCCTTTAAATAGTCTCTCAGTCTGGTTCAGTAGGCTGGCTGTTCACAGTATCCAAGCACATTAATGGAAAGTTGAATGCAAGGAAAAAATGTGGTAACAACAACAACAAGCAACAGGGATAACCGCAGCATTAAATGGATTGTGAAACGAAGCCCACTCAAGAATTTGGGGGAGATTCAACAGGAGTGGACAGAACCTGGAGTCAGTGCTTTAAGAGCCACCACACACAGACGTATCCAGGACTCGGGCTACACCTGTAGCATTTTTTGTGCCCAGCCACTCTTGAACCATAAACAACGTCAGAGGTGTCTTACGCTAAGGACAAAAAGGACTGGACTGTTGCTCAGTGGACCAACGCCCTCTTTTCAGATGAAAGTAAATGTTCCATTTCATTTGGAAATCAAGGTCACTGTGTCTGGAGGAAGAGAAGAGAGGCACAGAATCCAAGTTACTTGAAGTGCTGTGTAACGTTTGCAGTCAGTGGTGGTTTGGGGACCCCTGTCATGTCCTGCTGTTGGTCCACTGTGTTTTATCAGGTCCAAGGTCAGCACAGTCATCTACCAGTTTTAGAGCACTTAATGCTTCCCACTGCTGACCAGCTTTACAGAGCTGCTGATTTAATTTTCAAGCAGGATTTGGCACCTGCCCACACTGCCAAAAGTACTAATACCTGGTTTAAGTAGCATGGTATCCATATGCTTGATGGACCAGCAAACTCATCCGACCTAAACCCCGTGGGGTACCATGATAAGTAAGATGCAAGACACCAGACCCGACAAAACAGAAGAGCTGAAGGCCGTCATCCTAGCAACCTGAGCTTCCATAACATGTAAGCAGTGCCACAGACCACAGACCTCCGTGCCATGCCGCATTGCTGCAGTAATTTAAGCAAAGTGAGCCCCGACCAAGTATTGAGAGCTGTACATGTTCATACTTTTCAGTAGTCTGACATTTCTGTGTTAAGTAATCAAATTTTCTGAGATAATGACTTTTGGGTTTTCGTTAGCTGTAAGCCATAATCATCAGAATTAAAGGAAATGAACATTTTAAATATATCGTCTGTGTGTAATGAATCTATATAATATATGCGTTTCACTTTTTGAATTGAATTACGGAAATAAATCAAATTTTTGATGATATTCTAATTTATTGAATATCACCTGTACAATGCTGCTTACTTTCTATTTCAAACTGAATCAAGAGATTATAAAAGAAGAGGTGTATTTATCAGTGCAGCTAGGTTGTGTACTAATGTGTGTGTATATATATATATATATATAAAAGAAAAACAAAAGAACAATACAGTTTGTTCTATAAAATTTATCATTAAATGGATCTTTGCCATTGTAATTCAAAATGTGTCCAGGAGATGGGGGTGTTGTATAGGCCAACCTCATTGAAGAAACAACTGTGGAGGTAGCCCTAGGCCCAGAACAGACTCAAAGGGTTTTACAGTTGAGTGGAATAAGATATTTGAACAATAATTCTGCCCAAACTACATTTTTTTCCCCCTGGGTTTTTCTGGGTGGCAATTAAGTGGACCGTAACTAACTATACTGTAATTCTGCTTCACACCCCGTGATACGCTCTGGATCTGCTGCCAGTTTGACTAAGCGTTACTGAAGATGAATGAATGAATATAGCACTTTGTGCCAGGTCACTGCACTACAATAAGAGCTTTCTCCATTTTGAATTTGTCAAGGACGTTAGCACCAAATCGAATGAGTTCAAAATAAGAACAGTTTGACTCAAAACAGATTTTGCCAACAAAATAGCAAATTAGATATTTGGAACAGACATCATACAGTGTAGTGCTCTCTTTTTACTGTAATTCTACTACGTAGTATATCATGCTAATTATTGGTTACCATGGTAAGCTTTTGGTTACATTTTCACTATAATGCTACTAGTTACCTGTTTACTATACCGCTGGTTACTGGTTACTCAGTTTCAGTTACTGCGCTAATTCTGGGTTACACTGTTTGCTATAATGCTAGTGCTTGTATACATATTAAGTATAATTCTAGATCTAAGTCAGATTTTGGATTGATTTCGCAAAAACAAACAAACAAATAAACAAACAAAAACACTAGCTCTTGCTTATCCTGTTTGTTGTGATGCTACTTCTTGGTCATCCTGTCCGCTACATCACCTAGTTCACTGTGACCTTTAATTAATAATTAAATGCTAACTATGGATACCCTTCAAGTTAAGTTAAATTCAGTATTTATTCGTCACTCATATATATTCCTGGACAGTATTTATTAAAATTGTATTTTTATACCAATTCTAAATTACTTGCATATGCTAGCTTTGCTAGGAGGCTGGTGTCAGCCATTATACAGCACTCCTGGAGCGGACAGGGTTAAGAGCCATATGCTCAAGGGCCAAACAGCAGCAACCTGGCAGAACTGGGGCTCAAACCACTGACCTTCTTTTACTAAAACCCTACCCTGTTTTTTACATTGCTGGTACTTGGCTACATATTCATAATATAGTATAATGCTAGCTATAGTTTTGGTTGCCTTGTTTACTACAATGCTAGATCTTTATTACCCATTAGGTTTTTGGTAATAATGTTTAAATGTGATCAGGGGTGGAATTTAGGGGTTTTGCACTTTACTCTTCCTTATCAGGGAAAAAAATATATATATATAGTGTCGATCAGATATCACAGCGGTACACAGATCTGAGTGTCTCATGGAACTGGAATAGACGCCTCACCTGAGATCGAAATAGAAGTTCTTACTTTAAAACCCATCAAAGGACATACAAGACACGGGTCTGTGTTCATTAAAAGTGCAACCATCTGTGTAAAGGTGTGCAAAGATGCTCAGGATGATAAGTGATGGTTCAATTTATTCATTAGTATGCTACTAGTAGCATGCTACTCTGGCTCTCTCTCTCTCTCTCTCTCTCTCTCTCACAAACACACACACACACACACACACACACACACACACACACACACACACACACACACACTTCCCCTCATTTTGTAGCTTTGATGGGGTGCCAGGGATCTCTCACACTGGAGGTCTTTTCATAGAGGCACCTGTCAGGAAGAGGGGAGGGAAGGGTTGTTGTTACAGGCAGAGGATTCACAGATGAGACAGGTGTGTGTGTGTGTGTGTGTGTGTGTGTGTGTGTGTGTGTCTGTGTGTGTGTGTGTGTGTGCGCGTGCGCTGCAGGATGTTATAATAGGAAAGAGAATGAGTCGTCCTTGCATGGCCTCTGAGGAAGTGTGTGTATTGTGTGTATCAGTGTAACATCAGTCGTACAATTTGTCACACACACAAAAGAAGAAGATTTAGAAAGGTGCATGAAAATGGCAATGCGAGTGTGTGTGTGAGTGAGTGAGTGCATATCCAAAGAGCACCGGATCTGGATGTAGAAAGGACTCATCCTCCTCCACAGGGGCCACAAAGGATCCGTTGATTGCTGTGCTGAGAGACCGGCATTATGAGCATTACGGGACTAAATAAGTCTCCTGTCCATGTCTCAAACCCACTGCCAGTCCAGCTGCACACACACTCACACACACACACACACACACACACGTACACACACACAGAGGAACGCACATCCTCCCGCCAAAACCGTCGTTGGATGCAAGCACATCACAACCGAAAGAGTGCGATGTGTGAATATAAAAGTAGGGTGATGGAGTGAGGAGGGACGGAGGATGGAGGGATGCAGGAAGAGAGAAGAATCCTGCATCGATTAGCATATGCACTGACTAGCCTTTTTGTGTCGCATTATTAGATACGTTGAAGACCGAAAGACGTTGAAAGACTGTTAAACACACAGAAGTGTCTGTGTATGAGTTAACCGCTTCTTGCTCCAGGTTTCTATTAAAAAAAATAGATTACTTAATGCTACTTAACTTGCTAGAAAATCTAAATGAATAATAGTTTCCATCGCACAGTACAATAGTCTATCCACATGCAAGTTAAAGTTAAATTTGATAAGCGAAATGAAACTTTGGACACATTGCTTGGAAACCTGGTTAAAAGAATGTTAATGTTGTACTCGTTAGCTGGCTAATAATAGAGCTGCGCTATGGTTAGCTGACTCAGCTAACTTAGCTAAACTGACAAATTGTGTTATTTTTTATGCTAAGCAATGTTTATTAAGTCTTTTCCCCAAGCAAAAGGTTTCTACTGGTTGGGTGGGGTTTGATATTTGAATGATTCCCAGGTTGACTGCCTGTAAAGTGTCTTTAAAATGAGGTGTGTCCAAAAACAAACAAACATTCCAGATTGGAAATCGGTTTTCACATCTGGGCACGGGTTCATGCATTGTGCTCTTGTTGTTGTTGTTGGTCGTTGGAGGAGGAGGTGTTGTTGAAACTGAGCGTTCGAGCTCCGCCTCGGCAATCATGTTCGTCTGTGTATGTGGAGTTTGCATGTTCTCCTTATGCTTGATGGGTTTCCTCCAGTGACCTCACACGGTGTGTGTACGGGTGTCAGTGTGTGAGCTTCTATGCCCTGAGATGTACTGGGACCCCATCCAGGGTGTACTCCGCCTTGTGCCTCAAGTCCCCTGGGATGGGCTCCAGGCCTCCCGTGACCCTGTACAGGATAAGCTGTAAAGAGTATTAGTGATTTTTTTAAATGATTAAATATTTGAATATTATGCTATTATTAAACATATATGGTTGTTGTATTCCTTCATCATCATCTTATTATTATTATTATGATGATGATGATGATGATGATGATTGTACTGGGGATCGATGATGACGATGGTGATAAACAGTGCCCTTTCATCAATAAAATAGATGCATCATAATTTAATACATTTATATGTAGGTCAGTATGTTGTTGTTGTTTTTAAGTAACTTGACCTATTTTTAAAAAGGTGTAAGCAGAAAAAGAGACACCTAAAATAAAACATATTGACTTTTAAAAAGCTAAAAAAAAAAAAAAATTACTTAATGATTGACAACTCGGACAAAAAAGTGGATAAACCCTGGTTTGGATACATAGATATATAATGGATGATTGTGTACTTAAGACACACTATGCAGGATCCTTTGCAGCTGTGTGTGTTTGTGTGTTACCTGTCCAGCACAAATGCCACAATCCTGTCTGAATTCATTCAGCCTACAGGAAAGTGCATGTCTAATCCATTAAGCCGCAAAATGAGGAAGGACGACCTGACCGTTCTCGGGGCAATCCGAGAGACCGCTCCCCGTCTTAACTAAAAAAAAACAAAAAAACACTGAGGGTGCCTTTGGCAACATTCTTCATCGACTCAAACCTTGTTTGGCTGTACTGAGGATTAAAACTTGTTTCAGTATGTCAATAAACTTGTGAACCAGAGCACAAGTGGAGAACCCCTGCATACTTGAGGATCTAGAGCAGAGGAAAAAATATTAAAATAGGAAGGGATAAGGTGTGACTTCCAAAACAAGTATGTTGGCACCCAAGATGAACATAACCCTGGGAAATAAAGGGTGAAAAAATGATGAACTGTAACTTGTTTGAGTCACTTTATATATATAAAAATATATATAAACAAACTTTATAGTTATACAACAGTAACAAGTGACGTTTATTCATTTTTACAAATCTAGAAATTATATGTACAGTACATCTACATATGTCTTTTTATGTATGTATTACTCTTTAAGTTGGATGTGGGCCTGTCATTACATAAACATAAGGTGATGTGAATATGGACCAAAAGACTGCCCAGCCAACCATACTGGGTTTTAGGAAATGATCAAATAAATAAATAAATAAA
>QMIH01001201.1:151456-163575 GCA_003987875.1 Clarias batrachus | reverse complement strand
TACTCGGGCATGGATCGAATAGAACCAATCGTACCTTAACACCGAAGTAGATCACTGATTAGACATTTACATTTAGACCATTTGGCAGACACCTTTATCCAGAGTAATATTATATTTTATAATATGTGTGCCAGTCTCATCCTTTGACCTAGACAGCCATAGCTGATATACTTTAGGGCACGCGAGAGTGTTGCTACTGACATTTTTACTAAAACATCAATAATATTARTCATAGCATACAAGTTAACGTCCTTGTTGTTTTCTTTTCTGTTTGTAACGGTGCTTTGCAAACCCGGTAGGTGCATACTGCCACCTGCTGTACTGGAGGTTAAAAATACACAAGTGTATACACCAAGTATACACCAAGTACATAGAAAAAATAATGCTGGCCAGTGGGGCAGTGGAAAGAGGTGAGCAATCATTCCTGGGCCCTACATGTGCCTAATGTGAAAGTACTCTTAGTTCTAGTGGAGTGAAAGTTTAAACCTGCAGCAAACAAATAGTGATTTGAATGTTGTGGCCACAATTTGACGAAGGCCTGCATAGTGTATGTCTGTGATGATTGGTTGTTTTTGGCCACTTATACATGTTAAAGTGGGAGATAGTAAGGTCAAAGCTTAGACAAGCTTTTGTTGATATCTTAGTTCATATATTAGTCTGTCTTGTACACAATTCATCACAATTCATAAGAAAAAGCCAAACAACAAAATTTAAAGTCTTACTCTCAGTGAAGGGGATCTGTAGTACTGTTTGTCTTTACAGTGTAAAGCATGAGAAGAGTAATGGTTTATAATCCCACTGTCCGGTGTCCAATGTCAAGCAAAAGAGGAGGAAAGGTTTCCTCTGGAATCTAKTTCTTCCCAGGAGAACTCATTTATCAAGSTGCATACTCATTAGCAGGAGCATTTATACAAGAAATGGTTAGGAATTTGTCTGGGAAAAATGTTCACACCCATAGTTTTGCTCCTGAGTTTCTGTAAATTTACAGAAGAGTCATCATTCTATTAAACAGTAGTGATGTAAAAATAATTTGAAAAGAAGAAATGTTGGTGCATTTTTGGTTTCCAATTTGGAGCAACGGCCGAAGTTTGCTCTTTCAATGTTTATTTTATTTTGTCATTTTCAGCTTTGCCTTATATGGTGGCTAGTGGACATCACTACATGTGTATCAGCTGTCCCATGATCACACTTGGTAATACACTTTGGATGAAAATCAGCAAAAGGTTTGTAAATCTGTTTGATGGTTTACTTTGGTTACACCTAGCAAAATGTTTAAACCTTTCCTAAAAGGTTGTCAATAAGGTCGTATGTCTTGTTCTCCAGGGTGATTCACCTGAAAGAGGCCCCAAATACATGAAGCAATCTGAACGAAACATATACACTACATACCCTGGTGTATGTCAAGTCAAGTCAAGTCAATTKTATTTATATAGCGCTTTTAACAATTTAAATTGTCGCAAAGCAGCTTTACACAATAAGCTTTACACAATGTGCAATTATTTGCATTACTGTAATGTTAGAAGTGGTCTCTATTTTCTGCCAGACAACATCCTGATGAGAAGTTGAGTGACTGAGTGAAGGGGTACAGCGTTAAACCACGCAATAGCTATCTGATCCCTAACTTATCAGTCCTACTCCGGGGCTTCCCAGTTTCWTCTAAGCTCCAAATACTGAGGAGCACATTGTACATTGTTTCGTTCAGATTGCTTTGTCCCAGGGAGAGTTATTACAAAATATTTAGGTCCTCTTCCGAGTGAATCACCCTGTAGATCCATTTTGAGGACATCACTTTGCACACACCGAAAAAAAAAATACACTTCCTAATATCATTATGTTATATGTCATGTAATCCCTAACCTTCCTGAAATTCAATCTTGTTTTACTTGGATGCGTATCAGTGGATCTGTGATAGTATGGCATTCAAACTCAAATCCTAATAATCACCCTGAAAAGACATTAATCACTGAGCTATCATGACCATATGCTCAGTGTGAAAGTTAACARATTAACCCCTTGCTAAGCTCGATATTAAGGTTTATTTTCTCAGATGACATCACTAACCAAATTTCTCAACTGATCAGATTACCTCGTTATGTCTTTGTCTCCCAGATCATGTATGCATATGTGCGCTCCACTGACAAATTGGCCAAAAACAATCCAGTAATGTTTATTTTGGGATTAACACTTCTCATGTGGCAAGAGTTCAGTGACATAGGCGAAGAACATCCAGGGTTTCTCCCTCATCGCTTTGATCTGCATTTGATGGCAGATCTGCTTCAGTGAAGAGAGACAAGCTTGCTGGATATGTGTGTGTGTGTGTGTGTGTGTGTGTGTGTTTATTCCACCCCTCCCCTTTTCTGTGCTGGTCATTCATCTTCCCAGGAAACAAATACTCAGTGCTTCTCAATATGCATTCTTGTTTGTTCTTGTGTTCTCATGTACTTGCTTAAACACCGTTTTCCACCACACACAAGTTTGCTTCCAATATCGAAGAACATACAATAGATATCTTAAATATTCGCACGCACTCAAACACATAAAACTGAAGCTTTGACTTGAAACTGAGTTAGAATTGATAGCAGCGTTGGCTATTTTGCTATTTTATTTTATTTTCTATTTATTTAACTTATGCATTAAAATTCTGATCTGAAGTCAGAAACAGCAAATAAAGCCATCAAATATACTGATGTAATACAAACAATGGCTAACTTACTATAGTTATATAATCATCATCATCATCATCTGTGGTAACAATTAGCTAGCTAACTAACTTAGCTAGCTAGCTAATTAACTAACTTAGCTAACTCTTGTGTTTACGCTAGCTAGTAATAGCCTCCTTTTGTTTAAAGAGCTAGTGATGCCAGGGACAAAATTAGCTAATAAAAATAAATAATAAATAAAATAAAAATCTGGTGGTACAATTATCTAGTTATAAAGTCATCCTGTAAAATTAACAAGTTAGTGACAACTCATGTGATAAAATTAGTGAGCTAGTCTAGTAAATTACTAGCTCTTTTTACCACATGAGCTCATTGCTAGCTAGCAGGCTTTACAGGTAGTTGCTACTAGTTAGTAAAAGGTTCCTATGGTAAAATTATAGTAACAAGCATGTATAATAAAATTATTCACGTTATTAATAACTAACTGATACTACCACCGGGGATAATGACTTCTTGTGGTAAGATTATCGGGCAAGTTATAACCTGCTGTGGTAATATTAGCTAGCTARTAATAACCCCCTGTGGTAAAATTAGCTACCTAGCAATAACTTCCTGTGGTAAAATGATAAAGCTAGCAATAATCTCATGTCATACAATTATCATTCTTTTGTGGCAAAACTAGCTTATAATAACTACCTAGCAACAATCCTGCTTAATTAGCCTCCTAGCTCAGCTAGCTAACCAATGCCCCTCCCTCCTCTTCTATGGAAAGGCTAAATATCTAAATACATATTAAATATGTAAATTATGTGTTGCAGTTTTTATTATTCTTGGGACTGAGAAATAGCTGTTAACCAAAAATGCATGGAGACGCGCACGCACACACACACACACACACACACACACACCCAAAGACAAGTTCATTTCAGATCATTTCTTTAGAGTCGGAGGTTATAATGGGTCAAATAAATCATCATTATTTTGACCACATGCTGGGAGTGTACACGAGAGAGAGAGAGAGAGAGAGAGAGAGAGAGAGAGAGAGAGAGAGAGAGAGTTCCTGTTGGACCTGATCTTGAACTGGTGTCTCTGGAGAAGCAGGCCCACTCCACCCTTAAAGTTTCATCTATCATAGATGGATAGATGGGACAGTTTCTTAGCTAAACTCGGATATGCACACAAGTCAAATTCCATTCAAAAGTTTTAGAAACCAGTAAAAGAAAAAGAAAAAAAAAAAAACTTTTTCAAACAACATGAAAGCGACCAAAACACCACTGACTACTGACTTATAAGAAAACATTMTAAGCTGATTATGTAGCATACTGTAATCTGATAAGACTGTAAACTAAACATGCGAAGTTTGCACATCACACAATGTATGACTAAAATAAAAATAAATCAATGGTTAAAAAAGTGTAGTAACTTTTTTTTAAAGTTATAAATACTTAAAGATATCCATAAAATCCATAATACAGTGGATACATTGCTTAAATTAATAATGCCTTATAATGATGCATTAATTATGCTCACTAGTTCATAGACTTATATTGGGTTGTCTGCCTGCCTGTTATTCTTAAGCTAATAGAAACTAGACAACCTGCCATATGTTATATGAGCTCACTGTTTGTTGTATTCTTTTTTTTTTTTAAGTATAAGTGTCTTTTTAACTAAAAATATTTGAACAGACACTGTTTGATTTTTTTTGTTACTTCTAATAATGAGTGAACAAGCTTGAAACCTAAGTTTTTTTTTCCCTTTAAACACATTTTTTGTGTCTTTATTATTTTATCCCGAGGGTACGCAAACATTTGCACCAACCTGCACTAATTTACACAGGGCTCTAGTGTAATTAAACCTACTACATGTCTAAACATGTAATCATCTGGGATTGGAACTTTTTTTCAGTGATGGTAGAAAAAAAAAAAAATCCACTACTGTAAAAGAGCAATTCCTCTGCCTGCTTTTTGTAATGTGCATTAAAATATTTATTTGATTTTAGCAACAAACTCTAACTGTAATATATACAAACAAGTATTCTTAATTTCATTACAAACATATTTATAGATACAAGAGACCAGAAATTAAGTGTCAGCACATTGGAATAATGCTTTTGCTTACAGTTCCTGATTTTCGGGTGTGTGTGTGGGGGGGGGGGGCATATGAGAGCAAGGTTTCAACAATTTCCTTCTCTTTTGAATGCATTTAATATAAATTTTGTATTCTCATTGAACATTATATTCCAATTTTACATTATTATATAATAATCACACAATAAATGTTTGGTAACTGTGTCTTAATATGCAATTATGCATATTTCCATCACATTATTTAGGCTTTAGGTAAGATTTTAAGGACTGGCAGGAAAAATGGCACACTTACCGCTTAATTACATGCTAAACAATTTTTTTTTTTTTTAGTAAAAGAAATTAATTTAATTAAAGCTCTACGCCCATTATTTAAACTTTTTTTGCTATCACATTTGTAAATTTTGTACAACTCAACTGCTGTATACTTGTGGTTTAGAAATGTTTCCGCATTGCGTGGGTCTGATAAATTGCCCTCTCTACCAAAGCCTTTAACTGAAACATTAACTGATGATTGTTAACACTCGCACACACCCACATAACACATCGATATTCTTTATATGGAAAAAGATCGAGACGCAGGTTTTACTTTGCTTCATAATATATTTAATACAGTAGTTAGTTACAGAAAATTTTGGAAAAAAAAAAAAAATTCATGAGCCCTACTTTGTCTGGAGTGCCCCACCACACTGACCTGCCTCCCTTTCCAAGAGACATTTGTCAGCTGCCATCTGTCTGTCTGCCCCGTCTCCTCCTCCTCCTGTGTCTTTGACCACTCTTTAAACTATCTAATTAAGCTGCAACACCTTTACTTTAGTTACTTGCCCCCCTGCACACACACACACACACACACACACACACACACACACACACACACACACACACACACATTCATGCTTTGAAGCTTTCATCAGCAAACACACGAGCACAGCCAGTAAGAAGGGCTCATTATACAAACTCATACATTTTGATCTTCACTTTACACAAGTGCTACAGATGCTAAAGATGTTTTTGAAGTATGAAAATACTGTACAATTTGTAGTCATAGACCAGTGTACATAAACACTCACACATTCACAGAATCACATATAAGTCATAGATTTCTCTGTTGTCACCTTGGTGGAGTTTTGGAAATTGAAGCAGGATGCAAAAATAGTTTCTCCTCAAAAGTCCTCCTCATGCAGTTCGCATACACACACTTATACACCACTGTTCATACAGTAGAATACACAACCCTGGGCGTATTATCTATACACTGTACATAATATGGACCATATCTTGACATGGATACATAGAAAGACTTAGAAAGTCCGTTATCTTTTTAGTAATTATAATATTCTTGTTTGAGGCTCAGCCTGGATGAGTCAAGCCACCAGAATGGACCAGCCGTCTGGTGGCTCCCCGTTTCTCTTCTCACCTCCACTTTTTATCCTTTCCCTCGTCTCCTTCTGCTCTCTTTCGCCTCACACTTTGGTGGCTAGCGAGTGCAACTCGGACTTCTGGGTCTGCGCACTGAGTGTGGATGAGGCAGAGCTGACGTGACCGTGCACAACCTTTTTCAGGCTGAGGAGGCAGAGGCACCGTGACCGGAAACGCAGGTCAAAGAAAGCGTAGAGGAACGGGTTGAGACAGCTGTTGATGTACGCCAGGCAGGTAGCATATGGGTGTGCCAGCAGCAGGAAGTGCAGAAAACCACAGGATGTTGGAGCCAGCCCCAGATATGACAGAGCATCCATGCTTTTTAGAACATGGAAAGGCGTCCAGCAGAGGGCAAACACTACCACTAAAGTGGTGATGATCTTCAGGAGGCGCCGCTTCTTCTGGTCCTCCTTGCGTAGGTGGCCAAAGTGGCGTGCCACCGTGCAGCCAATTAAGCAGTAGCACACAGTCATAGCCATAAAGGGGAGTAAGAAGCCAAGGGCTGAAGATGACAAGCTCAAACCTGCGATCCAAAGGGACTCATGGCGTTGATTCAAGGTCACCAGACTGAAGTCCATGGCACAGGTGGTGCGGTTGCTGATTGCATCATCCACCGTGGTACGAAAGAGCAGAGTCGGTGCAGCAAGAGTCCCAGAAAGCAGCCAAATGACACCAAGTGATACCATCACTGTGCCTCGGGATCGAAGACGGTTGCTGCTCAGTGAGTGCACAATGGCCAGGTAGCGATCAAAGCTCAAGCAAGTGAGGCAAAAGACACTGGCATACATGTTGACTAGCACCACATAGCTGCTGATCTTGCAGAGTGCCACACCGAAGGGCCAGTGGTACCCAAGTGCCGTGTATGCAGCCCACAGTGGCAGGGTCACCACAAAGGTCAGGTCGGCCAGAGCCAGGTTACCGATGTAGACATCTGCAGCGCGGCGCTTGGACTTGGCCGAACGCCACATGGTGAAGATGACCATCCCGTTTCCAGACAGACCTAGGATGAAAATGAGCATGTAGAGAACAGGGATGAGTGAGTAAGATGGCTCCCACTCTGAGTAGTCACATGCTGTCTCGTTGTCTTCATAATAATCATAGCTGTCTGGGTATTCCGTGGGATCCATTGGGCAAAAGTTGAAGCTGTCTGGACTCCAAAAAAGTTTTCAAAAAGTCCCCTTGGAATATGTCTTCCTTTAGTCCAGGTGTGTTTTTAAGACTGCAGAACCAAAAGTTGATGGACAGCAAAAAGGAAAGTTGTTGGCTTTCCTGTGTGAACTGAGGTCTCTCTGTGAAGTTCTGCACCATGCACACATGGGTAGCAGGAGAAAGAGAGAGAGAGAGAGAGAGAGCAAGAATGAGAGAGAGTGTGTTTAAGTGAAGGGGGAGCGCTACCCAGCCTATTTAACCTTCGTCCCCTCCTCATCCCTTCGTCTCCGCCCCTCAGACCCCACTGTTTTTCTAAAGCACAGCCCCCTATATCCCAGTCACCCACCCCCGTCCCTCTGAATCTCAGCCAGTGTGGAGTGGGTCAACACAGCAGGAATTAACTCTTGTTTTTCTTCTTAATGAAAAAGTAATGGCCCGTGTTTCTTTCGAGTCAGGTTTGAAATGAGGGCTGACCAAAGATCCCTGGGTCTCTTTAATATAAGCTGAACCACTTGATTACACTCTTACTATTTTAGGTGTCACTCAGGATCGGATGAAGCTATCAAGCTACTCACAAGAGGGTGCTTTTTATTACTTTAGGTAATTAAAAAAATTGGCAAATTAGACTTTAATCTGGTACTATAGCCCTTAAAACTTTACTGTTTTTATAATAAGGAAAAAAAACATATATAGGGCTCAGGATTGTGCAGGACAGGGTAACATATACATATAGCACATGTTTACAACTATTAATAGCAAATGATCACGTTTTTCTTTCTGCTAGTGGTAAAGTTTACCCTTTATAAAAAATTATTGAACCCAAATGAATTGAACACACACATACACACACACACACACATATTATTATTATTACTATTATTATTATTATTTTAATATACAGTAAATATATATTTGTCATCAGCTTATGCTGTGTTGCTGCCATGCATGTGTGCCACATGAGTGCTGAAATAAATAAATAAATAAATTAGTGTATAAATGAGAAAACATAGCAAATAAATAACTGACTAACTAGAGTGATGCATAGAGCAGTAATTCCAGGACTGTCTCCTAAAGCACGCCCAAACAGGTTTCTATAACGAAACCCACCTCATTTAAATGTAAATGTTTTAGTGGCTCCTTGTCATTTCCTATATTGGCCTTTAACATTTACATCAGAATGATTAGATTCAGGCCTAGCATGCTGCCACTCCTTAAAAAATACTAAATTCAAATAATTTTACAAATAAAACCTCACTCATCCAGTATATTGTAAATCATCTTGAAACATGTTAAACATAATACATCGTCTAAATGAACAGTATAAAATAATAATCTTACMAAACACTACATCTTTACACTTCTAAACAGTATGTATAAATAACCCACACCTGACTTTACATTACCTAYTGTGACATCACTSTGGCCAACTGTTTAGTACAGTAGTATGTGTTTTCGAGCGTAACCATGGAAACTTGCATGGACACGCCAGCTGACTCAGCTTTCGGATTTAACATGTTTTTTTTTCCTGATCTTAACACTGTTGTTAAAAAAGTTTGGATCTAAATGTTAGTATTGTGTGTGAACAGGGATTAATTAGCATTAGAAAGTGAGACACAAACTTACAGAGTCGCACTAAAGGAAATGACACATTGGAGTTAAACAGAGTCGTTAACGAAACGTTGCTCAYGTGCCACACCCGAAGAGATAGAAAAGAGGAACGGAATATGACGAAACCAATCAGCTGTGTATATTACAGGATTTACATTAGTTTAACATTTAGTTTCTATCTATTTATCTATCTGTCTGTCTGTCTGCTTGTCTGTCTATCTGTCTGTCTGTCTGTCTGTCTGTCTGGGTGGTGTTGTGCTTGTTTGTTTATTCATTATTGAATCTATCTATAGTTTGATTGTTTGTTTATTTGTTTGTTTGCTTGCTTAATATTTTATTTCATTCAGTTTCCTCAGTTGGAGGTCACAATAATATATTAAATTCATTCACTTATTAATTTGTTTGTTCATTTATTTTCATTAATTTGGTTATTTGCTTGCTTGTTTCCTTTTTAAGCTGTGTTGTTATATTCTGTTAATTTGTTTTCTTATTTGCAATATTTAAACAAACGTAGTTAACTACTTATCAATTATTTGTTTTCTTTTTCCTGTTTATCCTATTCACAATTGGCTATTTATCATTTTTGTTTGTTTGTTTGTAGTCATTATTGTTAATTTTTTAATTTCATTTTGCACAGGTAAATTTTTTGAAAAACTTGTTCTAATTCTTGTTATTTATTGTAATTGATAGTATAAGATTTATCAATATTTGTAAGCTATTTATTTATCCTTTTCCACAAAAAAAAAAATATATATATACATATACAATATAAATCGTAATATTTAACCATATTATTTTCATTTTTATTTCATTATATACATTTTTTATTTTATTTTTCCCCCACAAAGCTTATAACGTCCATCTATAACATASTGTTATTMCATACATAATCACCTGAGATCTCATTAAGATCCCATAATGGTGATGCGATCATCTTGTGATCATCTAAACCCAGTCCTGATCCTCTCTGATCCTCAAGGGCTCAAGGTTCAAGGGCTTTTTTCCTACGGGAAAAAAATGCACTGTGGGGAGTGCATTGCCTTACCATAACACTTCGTGGCATTACACATTATGTTCCCAATTCGCATAAACACTATATTAAATAACAGATCACTCCAAGATATGGGTGGAAAGAGTAATTCCGCTGGGCTGCATTTGAAGGAGGTTGAAATTTATATTTTGAAGTTAACCCTAACTGTGGGACCAGAATCAGTGAGAGTTTACTGAGAGGAAAGTAACAAAGCTGCTTATTGTAACCTTAACGTCTCGCTTGGGAATTCCTGAAACCATGACCTCACATACAGCTTTATGTTCCTAACTGAGAGCCTGATAAACGTACAAAACCTTTATGTAAACAAGGACTAGCTTCACGTTTCCCACTACACAAGCTAAAAAGCAGAACTCATGATTATTAACTATTTAGATATTCAATATACTTAATAAACATAGATATAACATTAAMGTATATAAAGTACTCATTAAATTTTTTTATTAAAACCAGACGAGACATTTGCCACATAGATTGAGCGAATGAGCCTCAATGTAAACAAATAATAAATAATCCACCACAYCTTACACAGACGGCTGAAACGATTGAAATGGCAGATTGAAATGGCGATTGAAATTTTCTGGACCGATGTCAATAAACATATTATAAAGTACAGTCATATGCACAACTGTAACACATTAATTATATCATATATCACTTATGGCTTTGCACCTCCATGGTCGAGGGTTCGGTTCCCGCCTCAGGTCTGTGTGCATGCTTTGTGGGCTTTCTCTGGGCACACTGGTTTCCTTCCACAATAGTGAATGTCACTGGTGATCAAAGGCCTCAGTTTTAAACATCTTGATTACCTGGTATATGAGTTTAAAAAAAATGGTCATAAATGTATTTTATTGGGAAATATAAAAACAAATGGCCCATGAAATCAGGAATGGCTCATGGGAATCACTGTATTGAGATGCTTGTGGCACAGAAGCACACATTACATTTGTCTTACAAACATACAAGTGCACTCATTTAAACATTCAGTGCAATCTGAGAGCTGGAGTAATGTGTAACAGACAGAAAAAATATTATTACCTCAAGCTCAAGAAATGTTTCTATTATTTTAAGCCCCTAAGATTACTGCATAAGCAAAGATCACACTTTATTATTATAGATCACGCAAATTTATTAATTTTAGTAAATCACAGGTTTATCATTATTCCGTGTACAATTTGACATAATACACATTTTGCCATATATTTCAAACTATATTTTATTCAGATCGAATTCCAACACTCCTTCGGTCTAAAACCATATTCATGTGTTGTATTTATATTATGCACTATATCATTTGCTATGCACGTCTTTAACGTCTTTGAATTCTTCCCGAAGTGATTTCCTTTCCAGAATAAATTCAGGATCACCGAGTTGTTCCTACTTCTTTTTTAATGCGCAGTACGAATAAAGGGTTGGTCTCGTTTATGATCAACACTCGATTGCACCAGTTACGCATGAATTCGGATTCAAATGATGCTCTATTGTGGCCGAACTGCTCAGGTGGGTGGATGCATAACCGGGTCGTACGTGTGAACGACCTGTTGTGTATCAGAGTACAAAAGTGAGGAACATATTCAGGCCTGAACTTGTTCCTAATTCTTTTTTTTCCCCTCATGCATAAAATAAGAGTGGTACACAGTATGTATAGGAATATATTAACATTTTATGAGACATAATGTGAGGTCCTGGAGTGTGTGATAACTCATGTCAATCATTTTGAAATCTGTGTAATGTCAAAGGAAGGTTTGTGCAATGTGGAGGCAGGCAGCTTACACCCACTGAACCTATTACCCTTTACTCCGGCCCTGCGTGCAACCCCCTTTCCCATGTATGCTATTGTTTTTGGATCTCAGCACACAGACGCAGACACACACACACACACACACACACACACATACACACACACACACACACACAGAGCAGACGACCTGGCAAAAACAACACAACACTTCCTGCTCCAATGGGGTTGACAGACCGCCACCATAGAGAACTCCCTCTAGTGGAGGGACTTATGTTTATACAAACACACACTCATACACTCACGATTTGCTGCACACATACTCACACACGGTCAAGTACATGAGAGTGTACGAACTCATCGCTCACCTTCTGGTGTCTTGGGACTCACACACACACACACACACACACACA
>QMIH01001201.1:108631-122289 GCA_003987875.1 Clarias batrachus | reverse complement strand
AGGATCACTGACTCCCATTTGTTTGCTTATAGCTCTTCATTTAGAGATCTTAAGCACCTGTTTGTTTGCTTACATTTTAATTTTAAAGATAACAGGCACCTGTTCATTTGCTTACACATTTTTTTCTCTCCTTAAGGATCATCGGCACCCATTTGTTTGCATGCAATATTTTTATTTTGGGAACACCTATAGGGAACCTGCTTGTTTGCTCAAAGTGTTGTTTAAGGATCAAACAGACCTGTTGGTTTGTTTACAGTTTTTAAGGATCACCAGTAGCTGTTTGTTTAGAGTTTTGTTTAAGGATGACTGGTACCTGCTTGTTTTGTTCAGGATCACCAATACCTGTTTGTTTCTTTGCAGTTTTTGTTTTAGGATCACCGCGGGCCTGTTTCTGAAAATTCAGAGCTAGTTGTCGCAGAGATAAAGGAAACTCCAGATTTTTGGTCTAAAGCCAGAGTAACTTAACTCTGACAACATACTCAGTACAGCTAACATGCTCACTGCCAGGTTTTCTTAAACTTATCTTGAGTATCCAGACTGATGGAAGCGTCAGACATGACGTGTACTCTTCCTAAGACGTAARTCATATTAAAGCACGAGTACTCACTACCATTAAAGGGCAAATATCGTKGTCTGGAAAGGGGGATCCGACCTCACTTAGATGTATTATTATTCCCTGGTGCTCCTTGAATTATTTATCTGAATAATATTCTCAGACCTCATATTGAATTGATCATATGAAACATTATGGACATGCTCTCAGCTCAAGCCTAATTCCTTTATATTGCACTTAGGCTTTTTTGTCAGTCATGCTGAGAACGTTTCCAAGGAAATAGTTTTTCAGGCTGTCAAACTGTAGATAGATGTATGACTCTTACACTGAAACCTTTATTGTCCACTTTTCTGGTGTTCCCAAGTCACAGAGCCACAAGWCTCATTAAAGAAAATGTGTACAGAATTGCTGACACTACAGTATATATATAACACAATGCTGATTGAGCCATCACTTCCCTGGTGTCAGAAACATTAGGCACGTACTTGAAAGTAACCAGTGTTAATACACCAAATGAGGAAAGGGGATTTAATGATGTAAAGATTATTACCTCCAAACCAGAATTCACTGACAGAAAAACAAAAAAAATTAGACTCAGACCTTTATTCATAGTGCAATGCAAATCAGACAGCAGATTTGGGATGCSCATGCTTCAACAATGTCCCTTGTTACGATTTTAATATTTATTTTAGTTTTTTCACATAGTGATGTGTAAATAACACCTTTACGATATTCTATATTTACATGTGAAATATTTCTCATGACATAACATTAACAGTGCAGCCTCGAGCGTCTGTAACCCTTTTCTTCGATCACAGAGGTACCGGTCTGGTGCTGAGTAAAAGCTACTGAAATGCTCTTTTAATCGCTTATAACACAATTGTGTCATTGTATAACATCCATCCTTACTTTCAGTCATAAAATTTATTCGCTGACTCATCTTCGTCTAGATATCGTTTGATTCTGTATATAGGGTTGTGTGGGGCCTGGAGCCTATCCCAGGAGACTTAGGACATGAGGTGGGGTACACATTGGACAGGATGGCTATCCATTACAGGGCACACACACACACACACACTACGGGCAATTTGGGGACGCCAATCAGCATGTCTTTGTATTGTGGGAGGAAACCGGAGTGCCCGGAGGAAACCCACCAAGCACAGGGAGAACTACGACCTAAACTCCATGCACACAGACCCGAGGCGGGAATTGAACCCGGAACCCTGAGGTGCAAGGCGACAGTGCTAATCACCAAGCTGCCTCATGAAGTGGAATCCATCTGAAAAACTGTGAACGTAGAGTATCAGAAGTGCAAAAACCCATTAAAAGCTATGATGAAACTGTCTCTATGAAAGGATGGTAAAGTCTAACTCTTCAGAAGTTCGTTTAGAGTTACAACACCTCAAAAATCACCAATTAGCAGCGTCTCAGATTAGAGCCTACATGAATGCTTCTCATGTAGCAGTGTATCTCAACATTAAGTATCTGGAGGAGATCCTTTCATATTTTCGATGCCTTCAGCATTGTTTTACAAAACCGCTGAATTAGAAAGGGTGTCCAAACTTTTGACTGGTAGTGAATAGACCCAGGGCACACTTGATAAACTTTGATATTGAAGCAGAGTGGGACCTCTAGTGTTTAAACAGTGAAATTACATTATGTTTACTAGGAGGTCCACATCTCACCTTTGGTTTGTGTGTGTGTGCATGTTTTTTTCGGTGCACCCTGACCACCAAGCATCCTCAAACACACAAAAACATCCCTCTCAGTGATACCTGAAACTGCAGGCCAAAGTGCCCTGTAATTTTCAGCATGAATAAATCTGCATTTAACCCCATTTGACCTTTTGAATCTCATTTCCCACCACCAGCAAAGAACATACACAKAACAACAACAATTAAAATAAATAGATAAACACTTCTGTCTGGTTATTGTTTTATTATGAGGCGTCTGATTGTACATCTACAGTACAGAAAAAAAAAAGTTTTTTGATTAGACACAATATAACCGCCATATTGTTATCACGAATCTCCCCAAATATCTGAATGGCACGCTCACTGAGGATGCTTCCAGGGTAGTTCAGACTCCTKTAGTACGGAAACCTACATATACTGATCATAAACAAGTTCTGTTAGTTTGTCCCACAAAGCATCCTCATTCAAGAAGACAATCCCAGAATTTCAATTACAAATAAAGTTTCTCTGATACAGTATATAATAATAATATTGCAAATCGCTACAGGTTTAGCAAATAACGGTAGTGAAAGTAAGAAAAACATACAGTTTTGACAAAAATGTAAGAAAAYTGACCAAAAGCTTTAYGAATATTTACAAAAAATAATGTTCAGTTATTTGAGTAGCAAATTTCTTAAAAGTTATTTTATAAAATTGTGTGTATTAAAATTCTCTGAAACACACAGACACATACACACACACTAGTGTCACAAAGCTCCAGCTATTAGAAATACAAGAAGGGTGTTCARGTCAAACCAGGACTTGTGATGAAATTTCTCATGAATGAAAAATAGAACCGACTAACATTTACACAAAACTTCAAGCACGTTACGGTGGTGAGACTCTTAGCCGGAGTAAAACATTTTAATGGTGCAGCAGTTTTTAAGAAGGCCGTATGTCCGTGAACGACGACCCTGGAAGAGGTGGCTCACCGCAGTTGTTCCAGTGAACATTCAGCGAGACAAACGCCTGATCCTTGAAAAATCTCTCGTACAGTCCTGCTGTCACTCCAAGCAACGTCCACATGTTTGTGCCATTAAAGGAGTTCCTGAAGAGCCAGCATTTCAGACATATACTGAGAAAACGCTCTACCTTAATGGTGTCCAAGCACTAGTGAAACGCTGGGATAAGTGCATTAGTGTAGCAGGGGATTATATAGAGAAATAAAGGGAATTTTTAACTCTCATATCTGGGTTCTGTTATGCTGTGCAATAAGAAGTCCAAGTTTGACCTGAACACCTCTCATACATACTGTACAAATAAAGTAACAGCTCCCATTAATGACTTTGTATGCAAGAATGAATGTAACTGGATGTAAGTGGATTTGAATAAATATTTGATTGAGGTTTTTTCCCCTCCCTAAAAAAAAAAAAAAAAAAAAAAATTCACTGAGATGAAAATGATTCAGTTATCAGACACTAGTTTGTGGTTCTGCCAAACTAAAGCATCTGCACAAGTGTGATCATAAACAAGTGTTTGCGTTCTCCTGAAATTCTTTCTACAGTGAATCTAGCAGTGGTTGATGAAGTTTCCCTTCTGAAGTCTGTAGTGAGGAAACCCTCTTCAGGCACTTCAGGATGCTTGTGAACATTTTTTGACCAAGGCTGCCCTCTAGTGGCTGACGCAAGAAAAACGTTCATGAGGTTCTCCCTTTCCTCCGATTTCTCTTTTCGAGTAAACCTCGACATGTTAAAGACTTAATGATCTTTACTATTTAGTAGACATGTGCCAATGATAAGCTCCACGTTACCACACTGTTTAAACGTGCATGACAAACAAACAAAAAATTATTATAAACCATTAATATCGCTGCATTCTGGTGAGAAAGAGGCGGTCTCTGTAAGATGTACATGTATGAATACGACAAAATTATGACGCAAGTTTGAATAAATAGAGGTTGAGAAATAAGAAGAGACTGAATGGAGCGGTACTGGGCCTAGTATTAGTGCCACGTTCAAATATTTAATGATTAAAACTCTGCATTTCCAAAATGAAATTAAACAAAATCCAGGGGTAATACCTAAAAAGGCCAACTGGTATAAAAACACACAATATGATATGATGGCATACTGTACAGCCAACCAATTCTTTAAAAATGTTTCAAATTTATGATATATGACTTGTGTTTTATAAATACTAACGATACCACCCTAACTCAAACGTGGCTTAGTTCATTAAAATACCAATAACACGTTATTATAATTTTCTGGTCCTGCTTGCTAGGCTACAGTTATTAAGCTGAGCTTTTAAGTACTGTAATTGTCACATTTGGAAAATTAAGGGGAAAAAAATTATGAAAAAAATGTCACGTCAACCAGACAAAAGAAAGATTTGTGAAATAATTTAGCACTGTTCCATTTAATTTGGCAAATACAGTAGTGATAAACTAAATATTGGCACATGCCCACTGTGCAGTTCTAATCGATCCCATTAATGTACAAATGACCTAAAATAAAATGACCAATGTAATCACATTAGAAGTAAAACCTTTGACGCAGAGCCTCAGAGGAACTTCTACTGTAAATCTAGAGCCTCATATTATGCAGAGGCTCAAACGCAGATCCCTCAGAAGCAGATTCTCAGATGTACAGCATCATACGCCCAGACTCGGACGCGGAGTCTCAAACGCTACTCCAGATTTGAGTCTTAAAAGCTGATCCTAAAGCAGTGTGTGTGACTCTCCTCTTGCTTTCAGGGATTTGTTTTGCTTCACATCTGTTTGGTCCCGTATGGCAGGTCTGAGTTCAGGTCTACGTTACTGAAGCACACTCTGGACGTTTTATCATGTTCTTTTCTTTTTTTTGTAGTTATATAATTAGTGACTGTAACTCATCTAGTGTGAAGCACGGTTTTCCAGCTGTTCCGATTGGACTGCTGCTGAGCAGGTTCATTAGGGTGGTGGATCGCTCTCAGAAGCACACGGACACGAAGATGGAAGTGTGATGGAGAGACGAGGATGATAATACAGGGCTTTTTTTTTTAAGCCGTTATTCCATAACATCCAAGGCATATCTGTCTGTCATATCGGTATGTCTGGTTTTCATATAATAAACTAAATAAGCGTCTATCAGACTCCAGATACAATCTTGGCCGCCTTTGAGGGGCTGATTTAAAATTGTTCATTTAAGACTGAATATATGTGACAGGTTATGTAATATCCAAACAATATCCTGGTCAGTTGCTTTTGAAAATCATGTAAATACTTCTCCCAGTACTACACTGTCGTAGACTTCCAGGCCACCAGATGGAGACAGAGAGCGACTTACAAGTAGGTGTCCTCTGAGCTGTTGACGCTCTCTGTAGAGTTGCACAGGACACCGTTTTTGGCCTCAGACGTGCCTCTGCTGGCAGGTGCGTTGTGCGTAAGCAGAGGGTTTGAGTGTGTTGATGGATGCAAAGTGGAAGCTGATTTTTCCGTCTTATTGGGAAGGTCGCCAAAGTTAGGGACAGACTCTGGGAACCGGACAGGAGGGGAGTCCAGCAGGTGAGGACGCCACTCTGTAGGGGATTCATGCCCAGGAGCAGGTAGGAGGGACAGATTTTGCAGAGGGAGCGGGTCTGCCGATCTCTGATTGACGGAGATTTTTGAGGACGACTGCTGGAATGGCAGTGGAGGTGGAATGAAAGTGTTCATCTGATTTTCCTCCTGTATTGGGAGCGGCGGTGGTTGTGACGGCGGATGTGGAGGTATAATCTCTGTGTTTTCCGTGTTTAGAGGCTGTACTTCCGATATCGGACTAGGAAGTGACTCACTGGGAAGGGCGTAGGGGTTAGGGACTTCGGGAATGGGGACTTCCTTTCTCTTCAGGGTCCCTCTTTTCTTCTTGATGTTCGACTCGGACTTTTCCTCGGGGATCGACGGGTACTTGACGATAATTGTGGGTTGTTGGCGGAGGTCTTGGCGTGTATGCGGCTCGTTGGCCATGATGGCGCGAGCGCTGTGCATTCGCTGCGGTTGTCTGCGGCTGGGCTCGCCACGTTTCTTCTTCCAGCGCTTCAACTGCGCTCGGTGCTCGCGCTCTACGTCCCGCGCAGTGATCTGCATCTCCAGGACCTACAGCAAAAATTTACTTCATATGTCAGACTGGTCTTTATCCCCACCTTAAATAATAAATAATAATGAAAATTTATAGATGCTTATTTTGTAAAAATACAAAGGTGATAATAGATAAAGTTCTATTTGATCACAACGGTCCTCTTGGTTATGTGTTGTTTAATATAATGTCAGGAAATTTAACTCATTATCCTTTTCCTTCTCTCTGTTGTCTCCAGTGTGTGTGTGTTTTACCTGGTGCACCAAGTACGCCTCCTGCATGTATCTGGGTTCGATTGCTCTGAGAACCTCCATGGTTTCATACTGACCAGGACAGGCCTTTAGCTTATCCCGAGATCCCAGCATCGACTTCAACAACACCAAACCTACACGGAATATAATCTTCACTCCTACACATGCAGAAGGAGCGAGAGAGAAGGATAATACATTTAAACAGGATTAACTGCAAATAGAATGAAAAAGCCAGGTATATATACAGTATATATTTGTGTGTGTGTGTGTGTGTGTGTGTGTGTGTGTGTGTGTGTGTGTGTGTGTGTGTGTGTGTGTGTATATATGTGCATGCGGGTGTCTGACCGTCACACAGGAACATGTCCCACACTCTGAGAACCGAAGCCCAGGGCAGGGTTCTGGAGAAGGCGCACATGAACCACTCCATCATGTAGAGCACTGGCTCGATCTTGTGTTTGTCCAGGTGTCGATAAGCGACGGAACACACTCGCTTCAACAGAGAATGCAGGATCTCTCCGTCTAGCTGAACCGCCTCCTGCACAGACACAAAAGGTGATAAGTGTTAGAACTTATCTTTAAAAGGGTTTTAACTTATCTTTCTAATAGCACAAAGTGCAAAACAGAAACTTCATTTCATATTAAAAACCGACAATAATATAAACAAACATCACACCTTGAAGAAAAAAACAAAAACAAACACACAACCTAATAAGCACAGAAACACTTGCACACAAACACAAGATGGCGGTGTTGAGTCTCCTCGTACGGCGGAGCAGGGTGGGGTTTGTACCTCTGATGTATAATTTTTAACAGACCCTATGATTTGAGTGCCGTCGCAAAACATCTGAATACTCGGTAACTGCAATCCGCTCAAACGCAGCTTTAGCCCATTTAAAAACATYTGTTCAGTCTGCTTTCTTGATTTTATTGTATTTCTACATTTGCATTCCATCCATTTATTTAAATAAGCATCCTACACCAAACACACATGGGTTTGTTATTAAAAAAAAAAATTTAAAAAAGGGGAAAAAAATACTGTTTCTGCAGAAGGTTTTTGCTCTTCCAACAGATTACTGTGTAGACCAGGGATATTCAGGGATACAGAATTAAAATGTATTAACTTCCCAAATTTTATCCAAACTTTCATTGCAGTCATTGTATGTCTAAAAAAATTGCAATTAAAAATTTCCACAGYATTACGATAATATTTATCATCAATTTCCAGTAACATGTGGACAGTTTGAACTTTGATGGCGATGTATATTTCCTTATATGAAATTCAAACAAAAATCTGTAATCGATCTTTGGTGAATCTACATTTGGACACTGCTGGGCTGGAAACGAATGTGAAAGGACTCTGGTCACTCGGTCATACTGGGCTCTCAGTTCAGGAATTTTACATCCCCTTACCCCAGACTGCTCCGGATGTGTTTGCTCAAACGACCCGTGCGTTGTCTCATAGTGGCGCGTCACATTACTGCTTTTTGTTAAAGTCACGGATTTGAAACATATAAGTTTTTATACTCGTCACAAGAATAGACATATACTGATCTGTCCGTTCATCTTTGAAGGGTCAGTTTTCATAGTCTCCATTCCTTTTTTTTTTTTTGCGTACGCCATACAGCGTCATATTATTTTTTACTTCTGCTCACTGTCTATACGTGGTAAACTATTGCGCTGATTCGCTCTTTTGAGTGACACTATATTAAAAACAAACCCAAATACTATTTGATTAGTGGTATATTAATAATTTAAATTTATTAGAAAAGCATCAAGGTCCGGATAGAACGGTCGCTCTGTGCAGATCCGGACCRTGGTACGTCATTTAGTAAAGCCTGGTGTAGGCCTTGATTTATTGTTATAATGAACAAATCGTTTATTGGTTGGTTTAATATTGGGTGGGGCTACATTCACACACTTTTTGATCAAAAGTGTTCTGACTGCTTTTCATGCAAGAATATTTCTCTGCCTTTTACTAAATAAATAATTACTTAAAAACACTGAATAAATATCTACAACCCAAACGAATACACACAACTGTAAAACATACTAGTAAAACCAGTCTCTCAAAATGGCTGACGTCAGTTTAAGAAGAGTAGATGGTTATCATGACCGTAATGTGAAGTATAAATGAGAAAAAAAAACAGAAATCTGAAATCTCATAAATTATTTGAARATCRCYGATTAGACCGATTTGAAAACTWTACATTATATTCTAGTGATGCCTGTTATGGTACAAGCACAATATACAGTACACTGTTCGACTCGATTCGATCAGCTTTGCTTCCCCATCTGCACCTAATTAAAGCTCTTATGAAGCCTTGGCAAGGTGAAGTCTYGCATTGTGCAAGCTTGAGGAGGAATTAGCATGGCAGCATTCCAGATTATACATCTCATATTTGTGTTTCAGAAGGGTTTTCTGGAACAGCTTTATCACATATCTTGTTGATTTAGCTGGAAGGAAAGTAGGAGTGGATTTTTTAATTTTTTTATTTTTTTACATTTAGTGTTTAAAACAGGAAACAAGGCTCCTTCAGAGACCAGGCCACTTAAATAGACAAATATGACACTGCATTTTCTGCTGTCTAGTAGGTACTTATATTTGCACAGAAAAATGWGTTTTACATTAGTTTTGCATTAGCTCAGTAGGACGGCTTTTCATTAGCGCTCTCCATTGGCAAGTATGTAAATTTACCTTRATATTAGTAAAACGAGTGTACTAACTCAGGTAGATCTGAACCTTAACACAGGCTAGGTTTATTACATAATGTTCATACATTAATAGAAATTGATCAATTACGTTAATAGAAATGGTAAATAAATAAATAAATAACAACTTCCTGAAAAGCATTAGTAGAAAATGTGTTATAAATTCACTTGGCTAAACTCTGATATTTAGGTTAAGAGCAATTTGCAAGCCCTTGATTCAGTCAGTACTCAGCTGTTAAATTACCGGGCAATATGAGGCACGACGACATGAGGCATGAGGATTCATTACTTTCTTTCGTTTTTATAATGTGAARCTATTTTTTTTTTCATTCCCCATTTCACAAGGGAAGAAATTACTGACCTTCTTCCTTTAAACAATGGTTAAAAAAAAAATAATAATAATTGAGCCACTTCATCATCTTGGAAATCAGTATGAATATCATCAGCTGGAGTTCTAAAGTACAGGTAATAGTCAGGCTGGTGTGTATCAGGATGAATAGGATTCGAGCACTGCATAAGGGGATTCTGTCMGTGTGATCAGGCAACCCTGAGCAGAGAGTGTAGGCGAGTCTTCGAGCGAGCGAAAATATTATTTGTGTAAATACTAAAAAAAAAAATTTAAAAAAAAGAAGATGAAAGTAAGAAATCCTCAGTAAATGAGCCCAAACATGAACAACTGTCATGCAAAAATGTYGAACCATGGGGAGGGGAGGGATCCATACAGACCACAGATCGACTCTGCTTCATTAGACCACTATTTAACATTATTCTAAACTTACAGACACTATAATTTTATTGTTTACTGCTGAAAATTTGAATGCCGTTGCTTAACAGCTAGAAATGTCATCATGGTGTATGCATTCTGGTTGGGAAAGTTCCTCATCACTTGGGTTACTATATCACTTGGGTTAATATCTGATCACAAACACAAATATGCACAGAACTGTTTTTGATCCTGCAAATGCTAGTATTATTATTATTATTATTATGTTTTTTTGCATCTGTCCACAATATTTTTTTTTATCTCAAAATATAAACAAACGTGGTCTTTATTCCTGAAAGTCCTACCGCTGGCATAAATACTGTGTTTTTGTGTCTCTTAGAATCCTAAATCCTAAAGCCAACTTCTACTCACAAACACATTTTTTGTGATTTCCTGTGAATATTTCCGCTAAGCCAGTTTGTCTAAAAAAATCTGTATCAGTATTACTTAAATAATCCTGAGTGCCATATTCATATTCATTTACATCAGCGCAGCATAGTTTCAGATTTTTATAATAAAACTCTACAGAGTGCGTCTTTACTTTTCTACATTAAACATTTAGGAACCCAATTTTATATAGATGGGGCTAAAATCAGTGCTGCTTTTCTGACAGCTTGGATGCCGTGCACTGCTCATTTTTTCCACCTTGCTGCTGTGTTTAATCATGGTTTGATCAAATCCAATTATGATCCTGTTTGATCTCTGGAAATAACGGATGAGATAATCTTGACGAATTAGCATAGGGCTGATGGCACGTGCAGAAACAGTTGTTTATACAGGAGACTTACCAAGCCTGCGCTGTAGTAACCGGGAAGGTATTTCTCGCAGATCTGTACAAGCCCCCAAAACGCATCCTACATATAAAACAGATACGTTAGGAGCATGATAGTGGAAAAACCCAAAGAGCTTGAATACATAGGAACGGACAGAAAACAGAAAACCCTGTTGGAGATCTTGGATAATGAAAAATGAAATTCGATAGAAAGATGCAACTTTACAGGCTGTCCCAAAAGTCTTCATACAAAAAGGGTGATTAAAATAATGACATGCACAACACAACACCATGTGTGTTAACATGAGGTCATCCATGAGTGGAAGAGATGAGTCTGTGTGTTTACAATGAAGCAGCAATCACGCAGAGATAAATTTTTTTTTGTAAATAAATGTGCTCTGTTTATGGAGATTTTTGGGACACACGGTAGCTCCCTTGCTTTGGCAAACCTACATGTGTGTATATGAAGTGTGTGAAGTGTGAGACTGACCTCAGCAGGCATGTGCATGAGCAGCACTGCAGCGATAGGAGCCTGAGCCTGACAGTAACCTTCATCAGGCCTGTAGAGAGTGTAAGCCTTTAGCACCCGCAGCAGATCCTGCTGGCTACAAACACACACACACACACACACACACACACACACACACACACACACACACACACACACACAAGAAAACTTCATTATAAAAAATGATCAGAGGTTAAAAAATAAATCTGTATTTCAAAATTTTTACGTGTTCTCATATGCGTGCATGCACAAACACACACACACACTCACTCACTCACCCGTGCCCTCCTCGTGACACAAACATCTCATGAAAAGGGAACTGTCTGTGTAAATCTCTCTCAATCACATCTACCCACTTCGGATCACCCTCCCGGCTGTCCAGCTCCTGGTAACATCAACAACAACAACAACAAAGACACTCACACACACGCGTTCTATAGCGGTTTTATTGTGGAAAATTACTGAGCAATAACTCTCGGATGCACGGTTCTAACAACACACACCACTTTGTGTCAGATTTCATGCTGTTCTTAATTATTTCCCACACAGCAGCACACTCCCAAGTGCTCAATTCCTTACATAGCATGCATTCATCCTCAAGCACATCCCTATTACGAATGATTTCTACTCATCATTCTGAGAATACGAGTGAGAGAGAGAGAGAGAGAAGGAATGTTGTTGTTGTGTGTCAGGGTCTGACCTTGAATGTTGCGCTGTTTCTCTCCTTCTTTACTTTCCCTCCTGACAGATAAAGCCAGGCTCTGCCCCTCATCGATGGAGGGATTCCTTTCTGACATCGCAGCCTCACCTGAACACCGTGCGAGTGCAAACATTAGATATACAGTCCACAATTGTGGGTGAGACATAAACACACACACGCATGCATGCACTAAAACATCTTCAAAACGGACCAGTCATAGCCGAGCAGTTGTATGTTAATTGATGCAAGGATGAGCGCAATGTAACTGTATGTACTGTACACGGCACCACTTATCTCAAGATACTTCTTGCTTATAAATGGCGAACATAATCTCATAAGGCTGATAATGTGTGATGATTCTGATGATTTCGACATGCAGCTTGCATGCGTGTAGTCTTTAGGGTTAACTCATTAAGTGTTTACGTAGGAGGATAGATAYGTGTCGAAAGAACACACAGACACACCACGATGCATACATTAGCAAAAAAAACAATGCACGGTGAGTGTTAAAAAGTAATATGCATCTCACAAGGCAGGACAATACAGTTTTAAGTTTCAGTTTTACTCCATAGACACTCCTTGACGCGCCTTAATCCATTTTAACAGATAGATAAAACAGTCAAAGTCTTTTATTGTCTTCATAAGTCCTAATAAACAAGTTGTTTTATAGTTAAAAAACACTTGGTGGAATATAATGAATGTAATAAAACTAGTGGATTCGGCTAATATATTAATGATATTAATTTTCCTTATGCAAACACGTAATCTGATACACACACAGAGACAACACAAGTGCAACCAGGACAGTTCACAGTTCAGGAAAAACGTGCAGCCCTTCTGCTTTACCTGAAATTTTCATCAGTTCCAGCAGGAAGCTTAAGAGAAGAAAAGAAAGAGTGACACACATGCGCACACGTGTGCACGTGCACACACACACACACACACACACACGCACACACACCAGCTCCTTTCAGAGAGGTGCCGTACTTGTTCAGACACAGCGCGACTAATGAAGTGGTGAAGCAACGTGCAGGTTTCAGAATAATTAAAGACTCTTTGGARAACGGAGAAATAACAGATAAATAAAGAAGAAAAAAAGACAGTTGCCGAATAAAGAGGAATTTTAAAATGTCTRTGTTTGGGAACTTGGAAGAGCCTCCTGTGACTCCCACCAGAGTCATGAGTCATGTTGAGAAGATAGAGAGAGAGAGTRCGCCAAGCTTCACTAGAAACACTATTCAGAATTCGAAATCTAAGAGTGTAGGTTATTCCTGCTAACATACCGAGTCAGGATGCAACACACAACTCATCACGTTGCACGTTTGCACATTTACGCCCATTTGCACATGGCTTACATGTTGCAYACCTCTGGGACTTTGAGCACATTCTGCTCGTGTTTCATTCTTCACATAAATGACGACTAACTGCATTCAGCTGAACCTTATACACTTAACATCTCAAACACTTATATTTCAATTCTAGTTTATTGGCAACCTAGTACATATTGCAAATTTTACGATATTTGTTCTCTTATTTCATATTTTATTTCTCTTTATTATTTTTATTTATTTGAATACTCTATTTTCTTGTTTAAACTCTAGGCAAAGAACAGACGTAAACAATAAGCATTTCGTT
>QMIH01001201.1:93861-108445 GCA_003987875.1 Clarias batrachus | reverse complement strand
TGCTCTCAAACCTTTTAAACTTACCTTCTTAAACCTCTTGCTGATCCATTTGTCCCAATCTTTCAGCATCTCCAACCATTTCAGCTCTCTTTGTCTCAACACCTCCGGGGGAACATCCTGAGCCCTGACACACAAACAACAACAAAAAGAAGAAAAAAAAACAGAGAGAGAGAGAGAGAGAGACAGAGAGATATTAAAAAGAAGACATGTGATTTCAGACAACCCAAGGTTAAAATAATAATAATAATAATAATTAAAGATTAAAAAGTGTGTTGGAGTCTTCAGTTTCAGTGCTTTGTAACAGAGCTGTTACAGCAAAAAACTTGGCCTGGGTCTTTTAGGGCGTTTTTCACATTAGGCATGACTGATTTGTGCTGTGCCAAGGAACGATTGCTCCCCCATTGCGCCACCATTAAACATAAGAGAAGAAGAGAACACAAATGTTAACCTCCGTGCTATGCCTAATATTATTACCATTTCAGAAAAAGACGTCGAGCGATGCTCTCGCAAGCCTTCCTCCTGTATCAGCTACGGCTGTGTGGGTCAGAAGATAAGATAGATGCAGGATACACAAACACTAAGATTTCAGAGGAGACAACCAGCACCGATGATGTCGTGCCTAATAGTGATTTACTTCCACGTTCAGGTGTGAATGGCTTTGATATCGGATTTGATCCGTGCCCGAGTATGCTGTACCGTGCCCGAGTATGCTGTATCGTGCCCGAGACAACCTCTTCAAGGTTCCCAAGGGCGCAGAACGATTGTGTTATCACTGATCGAAATGAAGCGGACTTTGGGACCGCGTGTTCTCAGAAACGATCCTGGGGCCCTAATGTGAAAACGCTCTTAGTGAAGTTGTGTGCTAACATTCGCACAAATCAAACCAAACTCCATTTATGCACTGGAAAAGTGTATTTTATTTGCACTTGAAAGGTGACATGGAAGTTATTTTGACACCCTTTTATACTGGAAATATTAAGCAGTGTAATCGTGAAAAAAAAAATGCTATATGCTATATATGCTATATGCTAATAGGATCAATGTCTGAGTGTTTTTTTTCTCAATAGTTCTCAGTCCCTGCAAATTTCATGATGAAAAATTAAAGTTTAAAATAGATGCTTTATGTAAATACGTGCACTCACTTGGGAGCACGAGTACGATGAAAGTTTGTTTGACATTACACGATATCCGCAAATCCCAAAATTCTTAGGTAAATTCTTTACAAAAATTTATGATGAAATCTGTTTGTAAATATAACTCTGCTTTGTGTTACAATTACAGTTATTTATTTTACTGTGATTATTTTATTTCAAAGTACAATGAGTAAATGTTTTATTTCGTATTCCAGTTCATCTATTTCTCTAATTTTCTTAGTTYAAATTGCATGGTTTGCTTTAATGACAATTTTGTTCCAAGGTTTAGAAATAAAATAGCACAATCCATTGCACTGATATTTTACACTTCAAAAGACATACAGTATAACTGTCTCTGGTCTCATCACTGTTTCAATAGTCTGACATGCACACACACATACGCAGTTCGGTTAAGAATTCTTCTATACTGTTGTGCGACGTAAAGTCGTCCTGCTGGTTTAGTTTGTTCTTCTTTACACATGCTTCTGATACACTGGAAATCTATAACAAGTTTCAACAAACACACTAAAACCAGAATTGGTCTTTATTCCTGTTCGTTCTCTTTTCATTCTATGTGAAGCGGCATATTTTTTTTCTATTTGTGTTCATACTCATCCTTCATTCAATCAGGCTTTGCTACTGGGAGGATTTATTTATTTATTTTTACTGTTGAAGCTAAAATGCTTCAGCGAGTCTGTTGTCAAGTACTTGTAGGTAATTACAGCTTAGATGAGGATGGCTACATCTCGATTTATAGGAGATGATGTACTTAAAGAGCTTACAGAGAGGGAGAGGGAAAAAAACTGAACTGAACATCCACGGATGGGAAAACCTTTATGGGTTAAAGTCTTTAGAGCTGCAACAAATGATTATTCAAGTCTAAAAATAATCTGTTGTGTAATATCAAGATAAGGTTACAAATGAGGCATGTGAACGTTTGAGGGCATGCTTATCTCCTGTTATTTTTATCTTCTAATCATGTTTCCTGATATTAAACAAAAATCTAACAAGATCGTTTACACTATGAAAATRGTCCACTATTATTTTTACATACTTTACTACCTTGACCATAACGTTCATAAAATGTTGAGCAYGTGATGGCAGTGTTGAAAAAGGGAATCGAGGTTTAGTCAAGTGGACTGGTATGCTTTACGTTATATATTCGTGTCAAAGGTGTACAAGACTCATTTTGTCGGCTTAAGAACAAATCAGACTTGTTAACAGAACTCGTTCATGAGTCGGGGACTACCTGTAGTTTAAAGTGCAAGATTAGAGAGGAACTGCAACATTTATCTACCCCAAAATAGAAACGTATATGAATTTAAATAAATAAATTAATAATAATGAATTAAATAAATAATAATTATCTGATTTTGGAGTCCACATGGTGATGGATGAATCACCAAATCAATTCCCCCCCCCACCCGCTATACTAATGATGCGTAATGATGCATATAAACTAATAAATAATGATAGTGGTGAACAACAATATCGATGTTTAGGGGTTGTTATTAAACCTACCAACAATATGACATAAACTGACRATCATATGTCTAAAAGGTCTCGGCTAAATAAGTCAGTGTTCAAAGGGTAAAGTTGGCCGTGCTCTCAGGGTGGGGAGGGCTTATAGTCTTCCTCCGGTATTAATCACAGTGACACAAGGAAAACCCTGGGCATATTGTTCATCACATGCGGCAACTTCACGTGTCTCAGAAAAAAAACATGTGATAGCTTTTATCCTCTCAAGATAGGAGCTGCTACACTAAGSGAAAGACATAACTGGTGAGTGGAAACTGGCCAAGAACCCCCCTGGCTAAAAGTCGGAGTTCTCCTTGTCCATAGTATAATCACGTTTGACAGCTTCCTGACAGACGTCTTGCTTTTGGCTCGTCTGAGGCTTTTGTTTGAGGCTTTTTGTTTGTTTTCAATGTCAGTCTGCATTACCGAAAGTCTTGCTGTGACAACGTGATACTGCAAATTCACTTCTGAAAAACATCCGTTTACTTTGGCTTCTGTTTTACTTATAAAACACACGATGAGGTGTGAAGACACTTTTGTATTTCCAGCTTTCAACACCAGCTTCTGTGCTCTTAAAGCAGTTTATATGTGGTATTTTTAGGTTAGTCTCTCTTACTGAAAACCTTTTTAACCTCGGCACCTCCAGTTCCACTGCGCTAAACTGGCAGCTGTAAGCTTTCTGTACAATGTGAGATACATTCACATTGCAACTTTAAAAAACTAAGCTTAAATTCTGATAATAGACACGCCTTTGCTTAAATACCACGATTAAATAAAAAGTTCAMACAACCACAGAAATAACTACATGGTTATCAGTTTTGTGTTACGAGTACGAGGGTGAGTGACAAAATTTCCCACTCTCTGGCTGTAGAATTTAAACTTTTAATTAAAAAAACAAATAACCAATTGTTCAACATAATCTCCTTGCTTTTCAACACACTTTGTCCATCTGACAACAAGCTTTCGTATTGCCTCATAAAAAACGTTTTAGGCTGAGCTGTGAGCCACAAATGCAAGACTGTCTTCACTTTTTCAACAGAAATGAATCTTCATCCTAGTAGTTCTGCTTACAGGAGACCAAACAGGTGAAACTCTGATGGAGCGAGATAACGACGAGGATGCTTTAACACCTCAAAACGAAGTTTTTGCAGAGTGTGGACAGTGTGTGGATATGCATCGTTATGCAAGATCATGACACCCTTAAATACTAGTCCTCTGCGTTTGATCCGAAGTTAGGTTTGAACTCTTCAACATGCGTCTAACTGTAACGAGCACTGTTGATTGTTGATTTTTCCAGATAACGTTTCAATACTGGCTCTTAAGAATCCAAGAAAACTCTTAGGCATCAATTTTCYAGCTGATGGTTAACTTTTGAACTTTCTCTTGGTCGGCGATTGAGGACGATTCTGTGTACTCTCAGGCTCGTAGTGAAGAATCCATGTCTCTGCACCAGTAATGATTCTCTTTAGGAAACTTGCACCTTTCTTAGGGTATTAAAAATCCAAATTTTGTTTGCAGATATCTAAACGCTTCTTGTTTATCTTCTTCTGTGAGTTGTTTCAGCACCGAAGAGCATAAACAAGAAGCGTTTAGATATCTGTACACACTCAGACTACAAAAAAAATATCTCTTCTTTCATGCAAATCACAAGTGTGGCGTCCATTTTTGCTCGCACCGTAGTCACAAATGAACCGATGTAACACATTCACACGTGCTCATCAGCGACTGGGGAGACAGTAGCCTTGAACAGAAAGCGCAGTGCAGCCAACAGAAGTTTTAATTGTGTGCAAGTGTGCGAGTGAGGATCATTTTTGACTCAGCCTCGTATTTTCCTGTTACAGGGGATTCTAATTACAGAACAAGAAACCTTGAGTGCATGAGAAACCTTTTCTCTACAGGTGTCAATTTGCTGTGAAGTTAAAAATACAAGTTTCTTCTTCTTCTTCTTCAACAGTGCTTGAGCTGGAATATGGACCGAGGCCAAAATCAGAGCTCAAGGAAATCAGGAAAGACGAAGCTTACTTGGCTCATGGGTAAGTTGGAAAGGGAAACCTATGACCATAAGAGTGAATAAAAACAGTTTACACTTCTTCACAATTCAGATTTACAGTTTTGTGCCGAAATATACATGTTTATATTCAGTTGGTGAAAGTATTTTATTTCAAACAACCTTAATCAGAACACTTCCGCAGAAACCCTTACTAACCAGAATACAAATTAAAGCTTGATATGAAACTCAGAGTTCCCTTTTTTTAACCAATTCTCACAATTCTGGAAAGAAAGAAAAAAAAAAGTTTCCTTTCCCTCCCTTTTAACCACTAAATGCTGCCAGCATGAATGTTTAGAAACTCGAGATGGGTTTGAACCACAGACTCGGTTCTACTTTCATGCAGAGACAGTGGGAGCGCATGTGAATGTGTGTGTGTGTGACCTCTGGGCTTCGGCGTGCCATAAACACGAGCAAACAGGAAAGCTGGTGTCCACTCAGCATAGTGCACAGCCGCTCGCCCACAACCAGTTACTTCATACTCCTCCTACGGAAAACATACAGAACTCCAGACTTCATCATTCTATACTTAAAGTGTGATCATTCTAGCTCTGGAACCAGGCAAAGAACCAGGAAGTACTATAAAGCAATATCTCCACCTTTCATACAATATTAATTGCACACTGGAAAAAAAAAAAAAACATGCACGCACAATAAAAACAAATGAAAAGGCGTTTAATTAGTTCCCGCCCTCAGAGCTCCATCCCAAGAATGCACGAAGACCTGTAGAGTATTGACGCATCTTATAAAATCACTGACGCATCCAAACACAAACGAGATACCAAGATTCAATACTAATCACTGAACTACAGAGGACTGCAAGGGTGAGATATTTGTGTTCATTGTTTTACATCTTATTAAAGCTCCACTCCTATTAGTTCTTCATTCACTACTGACGTGCTTGGCCCAACACCCGCGCTTCGCGGCCTCCGAGGGTGAGGCCAACCTGAGATGTAATGTGCGATTGTCAGCTGAGAAAAACATGGCCGAGTTTCCACTTGACTTCCTGAGATGAGTCAGAAGCTCAAATGTTCAATCGTCGTTGGCCCTCGAGGGCGTGTGCGAAGCTTTAATGAGACTGAGCCCGCTATAATGAGATGTCAAGGCAGCCGTTTAGGTAGCGGATAGGGCTTAAACCAAAACAGGCTAGACCTGATAAACCACCGAACTGTTAGGAAGAGATTTCCAATCCTGAACAAACATATGGCTTAGGAGTCAACGTGCAATTACACAAACAAACAAACAAACAAACAAACAAACAAACAAACAAACATTGTAGTCGTCAGTATGTAGACATACAATCTAATCTACATAAGAAACAGATTAAAAGATGTACTGCTATTTAGCTAACCATAAAGTTGTTTATATGGTAATGCTTTCTACTCGTTTGTTTCGACACAATTCGAGATTTGTACACAAACTGTAAAACAGAACAAGAAATATATTATATATTATCAAAAAATATATACTTCTGTCACTATACCTGCTTCTATTTATTTTTTCTGTTGTTTTTGTAAGTATGAAACTTTAATGAAGCACAATAATATGCCTATTAACTCCCATGTGACCCGATCGCTGGAAATAACCATGGTGTTAAACCTCACTGCGCTGAAGCGACACTAAATAAACAAGCAGTCAGGGGCTAGTGTGTGAAGTGCGCTCAGGAGGCAGGCATAAACACAACATCCGGCTCATACAGAAAGAGAAWATGACCCGTAGTTAGTCTCCTGGGTGTTTCTGCACTTATCTCTGACTGCATGGCTGCAATCTGTAAGCAGACGGCTTTCTTTCTTTCTCTCCCCTTTCCTCCGGACCACACAGGCGCTCCAGGGCCTGTGCTCTAAATAATTTATACAGCAACCTGTAATATTCGACTCACTCACTCACGTTAGTGTTAGCRTGGAACACGCCATTATAACTCTGTGACGAGCTCCATTTTGAAAGTGTTTGATACATTTCACACAATTCTTATCGTGTTCATGGTTTCTTGCTTGACTTGCCTGACTACTCGCTCACTGATAAGACAAAAAAAAAAAAAAAAAAGAAAAAGATGGACAGAATCCACAGTCTGTGAATCATATTGGCCGGCTCCGCAACATTCTGCTCTCTCTGTGAATCTCCACAGTGACTAACATCCAAGAAGGTCTCCATCTTAGATCTTTATACACGTGTCAAGAGTTTAACTTGTTTGTGGATTTTGCATGATTTCCTGGTATTGTCACACACATTTTTCTAGAGTTTAATGAAAATGGTGCAATGAAGAGAGGCATTCCAGATGTCAACAGAGAATAGGCAGAATGGTTTGAGCTGACATAACAGCTATAGTAACTAAGATAAACACTCTGTACAACTGTGATGAGCAGAAAGTCGTCTAAGAATGCATTAAATCTTGAGCTACAATAGGAGCAAACCACGTCAGGTTGCACTTGTGTCAGCAAAGGACAGAAAGCTGAGACTGCAGTGGACACAAGATCACCAAAACTAGACAGCTACAGAATGAAAAAACATAGCTTGATCTGACATGTCTCAATTTCCGCTGAAGCACACACAAAGAAGGGTCAGAACTTGGCACTAAAAGGGCTGAATCCATAGACTTGAAGTGCCTTCTGTTGCCAGTCTAGGCTGGTGAAGGTGGTGTAACGGTGGCCTCTTGGCACACTTTGAACTCCTTAATACCAAACAATCCAGATTTAATTGCCACAGACTGTTTGAGCATGGTTGTTGACAATATGCATCCTTCCATGACATCTCATACTGCTCTTCTAATAGATACTTTGAGCAGGATAATTTGCTCATCTCACAAAGCCAAAAAAAAAAGAAAAAAAGAAAAACTGGTTTCATGAACAAGACAAAGATTTTCACTGGCCTTCACGGTCACTAGATCTGAATCCAGCAGATCACCTTTCGGATGAAGTAAAACGAGAGATTCGAAGTATGAAAGCGAACAAGAAAAATCACATCCCCAAAACTTGAGGATGATACTGGGTAAAAATTTCAAACTGGCATTACAAAAGAACTGACGTATTTTTCAACCCAATCCAGTGACGTCTTTTGTCCTGAGAATGCACGCTATGTTGACTGACCACAGTCAAGATCATTATCAAGTACCACCCCATCATTACAACTCTGACAACAGTAAACTATTGTGTAGTGCAAAAAAGTAAAAAAAAAAAAAAACAGTCTTTGGATATTAATCCAAAGCATTGGAGACGACATGATCTACTGATTGAACAAAAGCCCTGATGTATGCAAATCTTGACATAATATTTATCTGCAATACAACAAATCTGCTACATACAGACATGGTTCTTACACAAAAGAGAGAGCTGTTGATAGCATCTTTGCTAGAAAATGTTGCACACTGCAGTGAGTCAGCAAAGTTTAAGTTAAACCTCAAAAACGACTAATGGAGACTGGACGGAGAGAGAATAAAAATAGACATAGCTAATGTAGTACCAGGAAAGACAGCTGAAGATTTAAAATTATTTTTTCCACAGCAATGATATATCATTCATTCATTCATTCATTCATTCATTCATTCACTCTCTATACTGCTTATCTTGTATCCAGGGTCGTGGGGGGCCTAGAGCCTATCCCAGGAGACTTTGTGTATAAGGCCTGGTGCATGCTTTACAGGGCGCATGTCTTTGGACTGTCGGAGGAACCTGAAGTATCTGGAGAAAACCAACCAAGCATGGGAGAACATGCAAACTCCATTATGCCCCTGTCCCACCCAAAGATCCATCAATGCATCAATCCATTAATCTAACTTAATGAATCAATGTCGATAAGTACTAGGGTTATCTGATCCAAATCAGACAGACGGTGAATGAAATCATATCTGCACTAAAGCAAATTATAGCGATGCTGAGCTGGATCATATCAGTCCCAAACTGACTCATGTCTCTGCTAAAGCAGATYGTTTCTGYTGTGAACCGAATCATTTTTTTTGGTGAGTCAAATCCTAACGGCGTTGGAACAATCATGTTGAAGCTGAATTGAATAATATTGTACTGAAGTGAATCATATTTGCAGTAAATTGAGTCATGTGCTAAATCAAGTCATACTGAACCTAAAAAGGTTCTGTGACTCATACTGGTGCTGATGAGACTCATATCCTTACTGTATCAAATCATATCAGAGTATTAGTGGATTGAAGTATATCAAATCGAGTTGTTACTACATATAAAGATATGCGTCTTTATATGTGGTGTAAAGTGAGGGACTTAAAGCACTAATATTGGGTAAAATGAATAGACCACTTCTATTGATTGTTATTTTCACCAGCAGTGAAGGGCAACTTCAGATGAGCAAGAAGAATCTGAACACATCAATGTATTTCCAGAAAAAACACGAATATTCAGAGGATTTAAAAATAGTCATGCTAGCACATTTGGATGAACGGATACTCGCTGGCCTTCTGGGGCAGGATACTGAAAAGAATATGAAAGATCTGAGCATGTTGACGTGGAAAAGTCAAAAAAGTCGCCTGCATCTGATAAACAAAACCCGAAAGGTCATTTCCCTAAGGGAGAGAATTAAGCTTAGATAAGGAAAAAAAAGCATTGAGCATAATATGATGGAAAGTCTTTTGAGTCTAAATTTGAGATTTTTTGATTCACTGGTGCTTCAGACGAAGAGCTTTTGGGACACACCCTGAGTTGAGAGCAAAGGTTTACACACCCAGAGGACAAACTTAAAAAAGAAAAAAAGATTTAAAGTGCTTGATGATTAAGAAAACAATAAATGAGGATATGTTAGAATATTAATTGGCAATATTGAAGAAGTTCTGAATATGATTAAAATTTGTTTATTTATTTGCATGGCCACCCTTTGAGTTCATCACAACCTCAGAGGTTTGTGTGATACACTGATTATGAAACAGTGGCATGTTTTTTTTTTTTTTTACAAGGTGCTCATAAAAGGTTTTTATTTATTGAAATGCCTCTAAGCATTAAATCATGTAAAAAGTAAATTCAAATTAGATCTGATCATGCTCATTCAGTGATACCTGTTCCCAAAATCAGATCATACTCAGTCTCCAAAATGCAAATGTGAAATGATGGGTATTAATTTACTATTCAAATAAACACGTCTTTGTCTTAATCCTCCAGGAGCCAGGTCATACTCACGATTCAGCTGTATACTTCTGCGCTCCTCCGATAAAGCCATATTTGTCTGTCTCTCTGGATCCCGGGAAGCCATTGAGCTCGGAGTCGGAGCCCAGAGAGCTTTCTCCATCATCTCCAAAACGACTGCCCTCTGTTTGTAAACTCACGGTATCGAAGGTCTGGTCGCCATTCTCAACATCAGCCATCATTATGGACGCAGTTTAGGCCATCGACTTTTACTTTGTCCTTTTAAATAGTGGCTTTAAAATCCAGAGACTATATAAACTGGAAGGATGCTACTGTATTGGTACATGGCTGATGTCCATAAGCTGGTTGTGTTGCTATGGAAACAAAAACCACAAAGACGCGTTTTGAGAGATTTACAATATAGTAAACTTTTAAAACGATATAATTATCTATATAAATAAAAAAAGGTTGTCTATACATTGGTCTCTGCTTTTTCAAAGATAACTTTACGTTTCATACACTGAGCTACCCGAACCAGTCTCCAAAAAAATTCTGTCTGTATGACAGAATTTAATAAAACTTTACCAGTTCTTAGGTATTTGCCTGAAGTTAAAAAGTTCAAATGAAATCAAAATGTTGAGGTTATGAGACGTTATGTGGCACATTATAAACCGCAAGTTTCTACAGCATACCGTCAAACTGTGGGCGTGTCTTAAATCGACCACTTTACACAATTTAATGATTCTTTTAAAGTAATTAGATATCTGACTGAAGTTTAACCTGCACCACAAGTGAAATCAAAATGTTGAATAAAAGTGATCTTATGAACAGTTAAGTGCTGAATAAGCTACTAATGCGCAACATGCTCAATGTAAACAAACATCTGCAGCATCAGATGTTCATTAGAAAAGCTAAACTGAAGACTTTTACTGAGATTGCTTAAGATATTCACCACTGAAATAACAGCGCTAAAGGGGTATAAGTGAATTTGATGGAGGCATTTTAAGACAAAACTTACTCTTTATGCAATCTATTTTTCAATTTATATTAATATGTCACAGGAAGACAGGCAGACGAATACGTGGGCTTTAACCTGAAATAATAATATCACTGATTACATTATTTTTAGATTTAAACTTTTAACTACAAATTTCTACAGTCTTTAATCGTCAACAAGGTGTACTTATATATATATTTTTTTTAACAATTACATTTACATAAACATTTCAAGTAAACGTTGTGTTAAAACCCATTAATTATTCTGCACTTTTCAACTTATCAATCTAAAGTTAAACACTAAATAGCACTTAATTTAAAGTTTACTTTAGATGTTTGCTTCTCTTTTCAGATTTTTAGCATCAAGCTAACTAACTAGCCAGACAAACTAGCATAGCGACGTGTCATTCAATGTAACGTTAACGTTAGCCGACTAGCTAAAATGATTCCACTTGACAGCAATAGAATTAAAATAATAATTTAAGAAGTAAAAATATAATGCTGTAAATTTTCAGCATGCACTATTTTGCCAGATATAAACGCTTTTTTGCGTTGTCATGGTATTATCTCCTAACAACAATAAACACACCTCAAGCTAACTTTATCTAGCTTAACGCGTTAAGCTCGATAACTTGCTAGCATATCGTGCTAACTAGTTTCATTCAACTAACAAAACACAAACTTTCCCACTCTTCTGAAAAACAAACACATATATTTACCGAAAGCTGTCCTGCGATTAGAGGCGAGAGAAAGAGAGTAGTTTAATCGTCCAGTGGTCAGTATAAAATAAATCCACAAACAACTTCCATTATGAGAAAATATCCCTGAACTGTCATATTCGCATTATGCCCCGACAAGAGTTATTCTCTTCCCACCCACATTATGTAATATCCCACCTCCTGCTATACGATTGGCTCGTACCACCCGAAGTTCTTCGTAATTATTGGTTTATAATAGCACAATTCACACAGGCGCCGATTGGACTGTTCGCAATCACCAATACGAAAGTGAAGAGGGCGGGACTATCGGAATGTGGGTGGGAAACAGTAACCGTGCCAACAAAATTCCCAAGTATTTGACAGATCTGCGCGTGCGTAGTACGGCGCTTCTTCCGTTTGTCAATTGCTTTGGGTGGAGAATGTTTTTCTAGGTTTTTTAAAAAACATATCTATCATTTTATACTTTGAAGAGACAAGTTCAGAATTTTTTTTGTGTGTATGCTCTGATTTGCTCAGATATTAGACCATTATTGGTTAACATAAATCTACTTTACAGTTGATGCAAATGGTTTTGCTGCCATCTAGTGGATATCAGAATCTTTTATGAAGAATTGAATTAACATTTACAAGGTTTTCTTTTTCTACGTGTGCCTCACGTGTAATGGACCGGTTTTAAAACACCAAATTCAAAAATGTTCTTTCTTTTCTTTTGCACTAGAAGTTCAAGCTTAAGTAATTGCACCAGGGCTATTATTATTACATAACAATTGATTCCATAATTAGCATTGAAAGTATTTACAATTTCAGTAATATTAACCAAATCAAGTGATGCTGAGTTTAAACAGTTATTCTGCATTATATATAGAATACAAAATATTAGTATTTTGTATTTTTATATTATAAGATTTTTTTTTTGGCAAATGAAAAGCGATCCATTGCGTTCTTTGTTAAAAATCTGGTTACGTTATGTGTGTTCAACTTTGAGCCTTAAAACCAGAGAAATATTGGAATAATTAGGGCTGGATACTTTTACTTTGGCACCATGCACACACAAATCCACACAACAATGCTGATCAATCAATGTTGCAACCACAGGAGTGAAATTCTACTGAATAAATGCATGGCTGTGATTCAGCAAGTTAATTGATTTAGGATGCAAAAATACAAAATGTTCTGAAGATGAGCCTGAAGATGATTTTTAGAATGTGACCTAGATTGCTCACAATCAGTTGTACATCCATATTAAGRATGCTTCTGGTGAAACTGACTTCTTTACTTTCTTTACATTTTCATGCAACAAACATTTATAATTTAAGCCCAAATTATATGAATTAAAATGGCACATTTGGCATGTCCACTATTGAAGTGATTAAAAAAAAAAACAAGGCGGAAGTGGACGTTTATGTGGCAAACACTGATGAGTGGCATGATGCTCCAATGTGGTTACAATTAATATAGATTAACTCAACCAATCATTTTCAGAACCAACTGTTGTATAATAAGTTATTCTAGAAATCACTCACCGTCTATACCACTTTATCCTGTATACAGGGTCACGGAGGCCTGGAGCCGATCCCAGGGGACTTTACACGCTACAGGCAATTTGGGAACACCATTTAGCCTAATCTGCATGTCTTTGGGCTGTCGGAGGAAACCCACTAAGCACGGGGAAAACATGCAAACTCCATTCACACAGACCTGAGCTGAGAATCAAACCTGGAGCCTAGAGGTGCAAGGCAACAGTGCCAACTACTAATCTACCAGACCGCCTTACTAGAATTTATTTACCACTTATCAYTTCGTGATAWCGTTGCCTGAATAACTTAAGAAATTATACAAGCACATGTATTTGCACCAACATTTATTGATAGAATAGTATTTTGGCCTGAATGAGCAAAATTCTTGTTTGCCTACAAACTGCATATAAACTGCAGATGCGGTGAGTAAAGATGAGACTGAAGAATGTTGGAGTATGCATTTAATGATTATTATTATTATTATTGAAATACACCACCACACACATACACAAAGTCCAATCTAAATTCACTTTCTTGAGCAACAGTATGCATCCAATGATCAGCTCAACCAGTTCGAGTTCCAGGGCATCTGATTTGTATTTCCTTTACGAYTCCTCTTTCTCATCCCCGTGTGTGATAATGTAACAAAGAGATTTGTAGTCGATATTCCCGGACACGTCGATCGGGGCCAAGGAAAAAGCCTGCTCCACCTGGACAAGACATCAGGATGATATGRGTTGGGWTTGGTTAGGTTACTTTATTTAACCGACCCCGACTTTATTTGCTTTATTTAGCAGTAAAGTTATAATAGTGACATCCGTTCTTGACATGAAATTTTTTAAAAGCAAGAATAAAAAAAYACAATGATAAAAYGTGGTCATTATTGTTCGGTTAATATGAAAGCGTGATAGTTTCCTTAAACGATGCRAGCACTGGAGACCCTTTTTACACACAGCTTCATGATTAACTTCAAAGTTGAGTTTTGCATCAATAATAGTCCCAAAGTATTTATAATAACGCACACGCTCAATGGTCTGATCCTTAATTGAAGTGTCGTTGTTTGTTTCAGTTTTTCTCCTGAAATCAATCGCCATATCTTTAGTTTTTGATAAAGTATATTAAGCTAGAGGCGTCTATCAAGTCATCCCCTAATTTATTTACCATACTGATTTTATTACTTATAATCCATTTCAGATTGATGGGAGCAAAATAAAATAAAAAAATAAATAAAAATAAAAATAAAAAGCTCTTACAATTTACATGATTGCAGGACAGGCTATTTAAGTTGCACTTTTGGATGGTACTGTATGTAGCCAACAATCCAAGAGAGATGCAAGGAAGTAAAACAACAAGAAAACCAAATTAGACAGAAGAGCAACGTTTACTTTTACGAGAATATTTCTTCTATCCGACTTTTGTTCCTCTGCTATAGAAACTCTTAAGCCTCTTAAAAGTCCTCCTCTCTACTCTTAACAATGTTTACCTTAGGAGCTGTTTTTAGGGCTAARATGTTTCGTGMATYATTTYTATCTTTACTAAAAWWWWTKYCYWAAWTTTARRRGRAAWTYYWARRAAA
>QMIH01001201.1:75174-93802 GCA_003987875.1 Clarias batrachus | reverse complement strand
AWAAAGCTTTGTGAATACGAGCCCTGAAGTTTATGCAACATGGAAGTGACCAATTTTGCTTCATTAAAAACTGCTAGTTGCTAACTTCATTTGTTGTGGAGAGATGATTTTACGTGTCTMGTTTCCAACAATAATCATTTAAAATGCAAATTATTAAAATTTTAAGTGGTGGATGGTTTTTTGGTAGAAGCTTAAAAGACAAAAAATCTGTAGTGTCCGTAACCAGGTCAAATTCATGTTGCCATATCTTAACAATTTTGCATTTTAGAATAATACACTTTTTCAGGTTCGTGTCTTTTTATTTAAAATCGGAATGACAGTTAAAATCATTGAAATATTTGCATTAAATAAAGTTACTGACACTACATTAAAGAGCGGGAATCTGTACTRTAGGTAGCAAATGTGTTTCTTTTTTACCTGGTAAAAGTAAAAATGTATATGCATATTTACGGAAAAATCGGGAGATAAGACGCAGATTGTCAAATTTGTGTTTTAGGACACCTTGAAAGCATGCTATAAAACAATGATAGTGAGCAAACACACCTCTTCTGCTGTGAACTTGTCTGCCTGGTTCATTAGAAGCCTTTTGAACCTGAGATGARAGAAAGAATTCCTCGTCAATTCCTGAACATTTTTCCCTCTTAAACAGAATATCTGTGCCTTGCACACTCACTCATCCTTTTTGACAAAGCCAGTGCTCTCGGGGTCGAACAGTTTGAATGCGTTGAGAATGGTGTCCTCCGGGTCCGTGCCTGTAGGGAGAAACGCTGGTCAGATCTAGAGTACAAATGGTCAATTATATAAAAATAATAATCATAGACACTTGAAATGATCAGTCCTGCATGAGTTACATTTAAGTCAAGGCCATTTGTGTGTAGGTTGTGTGAAATGGAAAAAAAAAAATGTGTGCTTTTATATAATAGCACAGTCTGTCATGTCATTCTGTTATTCCTCATTTTAATATAATGTTATATTAAAAAAAATACTTTTTTTTTTTTTTTTTAGATATATTTTAGTATATTTTTTTCATACCATTGAGTTTTTCTCCAAAAAGAGAGAGGAAGACAGTGAAGTTGATGGGGCCTTTACCCTCAGCCAACATGGCCTCCAGTTCCTCATCACTTACATTCAGTTTTCCTTGAATAAAAACACAAGTAGGTACATTTTTCATTTATTTCTACATAGACAAATACAACCTTAAACTGACAATATCAACCTTTACGTRGCGCAAATACGTACTGTACATACTGTACAGTACGMCTGCATATTGATCTGTGGGCCCTTAAGTCCCAGAAATCCGGACAGTTCAAGTCATTGGTTTGTTCTTTCATTTACAGAACATTCCACAAAGACTGAATATCTTATTAGCAGCTGCTATAAGTTACATAATGTAAGAAAAAGTCTTCTGAGTTCAAAATCAGTGACCCTAAATTACCTTTAATAAATAAATAAATAAATAAATAAATAAACGTATAAAAACGGGCAAAATTATGTAATCATACCTAATTGTGCGTACGTTTCCTTCAGGTCTGATTTTTTAATGACACCATCCCGGTCCTGATCGATGCAGCCAAAAGCCTGGGAATGAACCCATGACGATATTCCCATAAACGATTTGTACACATTAGAGATGACACATAGAGTAAAGATGCATTACCTCTTTGAACTCCTGAATCTGTGATTGCTCAAACATGGAGAAGACGTTAGAGGAGGCCCGCTGCGTGTTCTTTCTCTTCGCTGCTGCTTTTTTACTCGCCTGGTGGATATAAAATAAATAAATAAAATAAAAAAAGATTTCAAGCACAAATGTCATGCTAATTCTAATGAGTATAGATCTGTTAAAACAACGCACATCAGAAATACCATTTGTTCTTATTTCAACATTTGTTGGTTGTTGTCTTGTCTTTTCCGTTATCATATATGATGATGTAAAGTTTTACTGCATGCTGACMTACAGWAGTAAAGATGKTKCATACTCACCATGTCTSCTGGCGTCTTGTAGCTCTGTGTGTATGTGTGTGTGTGTGTGTGTGGGAGCTGATATGRGCTTTATGTATAGCTCACCTTATCACTGGTCTTTTTATAAAAAGAACTCATCACCTCTCTCAGCCCCCTAAAAGGGAGAGTTCGCGGGCCCTAAAACAGGGGCCTTGATAAGGGTTTAAGTAGCTGGATTCCTGGGAGATAGAGAAAGAGTGAGAGAGTAAGTATTTATATTACACCTGATGCAATCTTTGATGTTAAGAAATGAATCTTTTTTTTAGTGTGTTTTATACTGTATATCTCGGGGCTGTTGAATTTTCAAAGCTGACAGAGGTGACAAGTGGCGCCAGTATTTTTGCAGATCTGAAGCCTTCGGAATAATGAGATATTTATTTAACATTTTTGTTCACCAGTATCACTTCCCGAAAGTCGATTTTTCACATGAAACTCCTGAGCAGAGAGGAATTTCCAGGATGCTTTCCAGCTTCTCTATAAAAATGACACAATGTGCTTTTTCACCTTATTTATTTCATAAAAGAGAAAAAATGCTGTTCAGAGAAAAKTGCTGCTTAAATATTTGTTTTTTTTCGACTCTGGTCCTGGATGGAGGGCCCCCTGCACTGCATATTTTTGCCCTAAGCTGAGAAAATAACTGAAATGTGCCTTCAGGACCCAGGGTTAATTTTTAAAAAAAAAAATGGTTTCAAGCATGCGGCCATATTTAACATCTCTATCTATAACTATGAGCGATTCTACATTGTAATGGTTGGAAAACRTCTTAAGCATAGCATCATGAGCTGTAATAATAAGCACTGGGGCGGTAACAGCTATTCTGCTTCATACCAAGCTTCATCACATGATCCGATCCAATGAGCCACTATACCGCCTATAATGTGCCGTTATACTGTAGGAAAAGATCAAACTTCAATGTGCTATGAATGACATCACTTCATGCTGAGCCACATCCGACTGCCATATCATTGATTACTATTCTTATAAAAGCACGAAATGTCATGATTTATTTCTTGTTTTATATAAGTGCAAAACTCCTGCAGGAGACAAGCTGGCGGCTCAGTTTAACATCCTTGGTGTGAATACTGCGTCATTCATCCTTTGAGACAGTAAGGTCTTATTATCTAGACACATGGCTACTGTATGTACACCTCCAGTCTGTAATGTAATTCCTGAGTGGAATCATGGCTTTTGGTTTTAATGATTAAAAAAGAAATGCATGCAAATGCCCATTTATGATGGATTGTTGTGTCCATGTGTGATTATCAGCTTGCAGCATTTGGCACCAGGTCTTGGTATTAATAGCCAACAGTTGATACCAGTGGGAGGCTGGTGGAAAGTTTTGTAGGTGGGGCTGTGCAACATTGAGTAAGCACAAGTATGCTTAAAAAAAAGAAAGACAAACATGTGAATGTTTAAAGTGTGACAATATTTAACTCTTTTTTTTTCCCCGTTGCAAGACATTTTTTCTCATGCAATTACACACTCATCGTCTATATCGCTTTATCCTGTATACAGGGTCACTGTAATCAGTGTTCTTGTACACTATCTGGTATAAAGGAACTTGACTTACTATTCTTCCTCTTACGTATTTTCAAAGTGCAATATAAATACTGTGATATTAAATGTGCAAATAAACCTCCAACAAAAAGTGCAATGTGAAAATCTGAAGAAGTACAATAGTTCTGGGGATCATTTTTAAAATGTACTGTAAAATACTATACCATTGAAATACTGTACCATTGAACATATTATAGGTTTATTCTTCTTTTCTTATCTGTTTTTTTAATACCTTTTTAATTACCTTTGAGCTTCTGAAAAGAAAAGAAAAACAACAACAACAACACAGCCATGTCAATGGTATGTGTACAAATGGCAAATAAAATCTCTTGAATCTTCTACCAAACATAACACTTCTGTTGTCATTACGTCATTAAAATGATTTTATTCGATCACTTTTGAACCATTTCAGAGATTTCATGTTAACAAACTATAGTTTTGGCACGTCTTCGCCATCCGCCCACCGGCACCACTCAGTATCGGGATTCTCCCCTTCTTAGATCCTGAAGTATCATTTCTCGTCTTGTCGGATTTCAGCGCTATGCCGTGCTCCTGCAGAAATACAGATTAAACGTAAGAGGATCACATACAGTATGAAGCTTGACTTTTACTGAGTATCAACTCACACATTGTTTACTATAACAGTCATGGCTTATTGAGAGAACAGGTTCACCATTARTAACTCATCACGGCCTTTTAACGTTCGCTTCTTCTCATTTAATTGAATAGTCTCGTGCTTAAGATTTAATCAGCAGTCAAATAAGAAGCATGTTTCATATAAGCGTCTCTCTCGCTTACAAGATATCTGAAATTCTAATAAAACTGCAAAAATATATATTTTTTAAAGTTTCATGATATAGAATGTTTAATGAGAATAATGAATGATTAACGTGTTTTCAAGACTAATTCGAGACTGGGAGACCCTCCGATGTGTAGTCATTCTTCCTAAAAAGTGATATAACCTCCAAACAACTGGACATTTGCCATTCGACAGTCAGAAGGAGAGCTCACAAATGGAGAGTCCTTAAGGCATTTGCTAATCTTCCATCAGAAAATCAAAAGATGAATGGCTAAAAAGGAAAAAAAAAAAATCAAGTGGATGAAATGGCCGAGTCAGTGTTCAGACCTCCGACTGCCCTGGTGGTATCTTATGTGATAAGATATGAAAAATGAAATGAAGAATTGGAATGAGCACTGGACCGCAACTGCTCCAGAATTATGTACAGTAAGAGACKGATACACTTCTCCAGAAASCATAGACCTCGAGTTATTTTTAAAAAGGTGGATTTAGCTTACCCACCACAGATTTGGTTTCTAAACATTTTTTTTTTTATTGAACCCATTTCCCCTACACATTGACAGTCTGTCATACACCTTATCACGCTGCTTGGTACGATGATCGTCTCGCTCACCTGTTTACCTTCATGTCCGGCTCGTTGTTTCATTTGCTGCTGTAAACGTTGCCTTTTGTGCATTTGGTTCTGCAGCTCATTCCTTTCAAGCTCCAGCTGAACACTGGAYTCCACTGCCCTCTGATAAGTCCCCTTCAGAGTCACGTTATCCTTATACAATGTCTCATACATCTGAAAGACCATAAAAACAAAATAAAACRCTTTGGATAAATGAAAACTGAAGGATGCAAGTACAAAATAATTGACTTATATACTGTATATACTGTTATACTGGGCCAAATTTCAATCGTTACCCGACTAGGTCAGAGGCTCTCCAAAACAGCAGGCCTTGTAAGGTGTTTCTGATATTCAGTGGTTACTGGCCCCCAAAATTGATCCAAGGAAGGACAATAGGTCAGGTGGCCAGAGGGCCCTTGGTGCCTAAAGGTCATGGGGAGAAAGGGCTCGCCTGTCCACAATCCACAACCATGTTTTTATTCCTAGTATACCAAAATCTTAGTATCGCACTATTAAAACACTATGATTGACCCTATCAAAGGCTATGGTAAGATCAGGTAAAGCTAAACTGAGACCTGCCCAGAGTCGGCATGCATGAGAATGGCATTTTAAATTCGTAAGTGTTCTGCCGAAATCCTGTTCGTTTTTTGTTTGTTTGTTTGTTTTTACGTTTAAAAACAAAAGTCTAAATCCTGTATTCAGGGTCATGGAGCCTATCCCAGGAGACTTAGGACACTAGGCGGGGTTCACCCTGGACAGGGTGCCAATCCATCGCAGGGCACACACACACACACACACACACACCAATTTGGGAACATCAGTTAACCTAATCTGCATGTCTTAAGGAGGAAACCGGAGTACCCAGATGAAACCCACCGAGCACGGGGAGACCATGCAAACTCCATGCGCACAGAGATGGGAATCGAACCCGGACCCTGGAGGTGCAAGGCGACAGTGCTAACCACTACACCACTGTGGCGCCACTTAGAAAACACTTTCTCCAAAATCTGTGAAATAATTAAAAGATAATAAATTTGATAACGTAACACAGTGAGCTGTGTCATTCCAAAACATAAATCCCCCAGCGCGTGTCCCCCTGCGTCTCTGGCTGAGGAAGTCAAACTGGTTAACATTTCATTTACAGTAAAGCGTCTAACCAATCAGAGCGGAGAATTAGTTTAGTCAGTCATAACGCAGAAGGCAGAAAGCCTAACCTAAGCTCAAAATTGGAGGAAATACTTCTTCTGATTCCCGTATTATGTACGTGAAGTCAGAGATGCAAATCTGCGGAACTGTAAAAACAACAACAACAACAACTACAACAGCCAAGGTTTGGATCTACTGAGAAAACAAAGCTTACCTTATACTGAGCTAGCATGTACGACCTGAACTCTGCCTTCTTTTGGACCAGTTCTTGTCGATTTTTTGTTTTCTCCTGAAACAATTCAATTGATTTAAAAAAAAGAATAGCAACTTTAATTTTGGGTCAAGTTCATAAGGGTGTAAGACAGGAATTTACATTTTATGGCATTTGGCAGACGCCCTTATACAGAGGGACCTTACAAACCGTAGTTCTGTGTCGTAACCCCTGACCCCTGATTTTATCACCTTTTGGGGCAAATGACCACAAAATGGTACAGCTATGGAGAACGCATTATAACGTTTGTCTCAAATAAAATAAATAAGTAAATAAAATCTAGAAAATTCAGGTTTTTGTGCTTACCTCTACGGCTGTTTTGTGCATCATACAGGACTGAAGGATCTCCCTGCTGAGCTGGATGATCGTTTCCTGCAGCGAGGCWATCTTGGAAGTCAATTCAGTCTTGCACGCAAAATCACAGATCACTTCCTGTATATCCCAATATTGTTTGATTTCTTGATCCAGAGCATCCTAGAAGTAAAAAAAAATTATAAATTGCTAAATTTATTTACCCCAAAAATGTCCCATAAATCTGACTAAACAGGCATACAAATACATCGTTGACAATAACAGTTAAGATTTGATGAGAGCAAAAGCTTACCCTGAGCTTTTCATTTTTCCTTTTAAAGTCGCTCCGTGGCACTTTTTCCACATCCGAAGCAGCTTGACATATGCTTATGCCCAACACTCTCAGATTATGATAAAACTGACATGCTAACTCAGGATTCTAAAAAACAGCCATGGTATAGATGTTACAAAAGTATGTGCACATGTATTGGCTTTATTTGCAACACCTGAGCTTAATAATTAGGAGTGGCGGCAACAATTCTTTTCCATATTTTATATTTATTTTTATATTAAACCTATGGGGAAACCTAAACTATAATCCGGGATAATGGTACATATAGTGCATAATATTGTACATTTTTCAGCTAAAGTTTTTAGCTCTATTCTAATCTATTTTTTTCTCTATCATTTCTCTTCATATTTTATTTCTGTATTTTAATATTTTCTTTTTTAAATTTTTGGTCATGTGTGATCATATAAGCATTTCACTGCGTTACATACTGTGTATGACTATGTATGTGACAAATAAGATTTGAATTTGTATATTGTAAATGTACAGTGTAGAGGTTGATACAACAAGGGCATAAGGAAGGGCTTCAGTTTTTACCACAGGAACATCCAAGCCAAGGAAATTCGATTGCTGGTCCTGAGCAGAAATGACAACAGCAGAAGCAGCAGCATCGGMTCTCAGCACTGGGGCTAAATAAAAAAAATTATTAATTAAGAAAAAGTCAACTGACTTCATGAGCTAAAATAAAAATGTACACATACAATAAATATGATGGATTAAAAACAGTCCAGGTTGCACGATGGTGAAGTGGTTAGCACTGTCGCCTTGCAGCGCCAGGGTCCGGGTTCGATCCCCGGCCAGGCTCGATTCCCGTCTCTGTGGCCATGGAGTTTTCATGTTCTCCCCGTGCTTGGTGGGTTTCCTCCGGGTACTCCGGTTTCCTTCCACAGTACAAAGAYATGTAGGTTAGGCTAATTGGCATTCCCAAATTGTCCGTAGTGTGTGAATGAGTGAGCGTATGTATGTGCGTGTGTCTGTGCCCTGCGATGGATTGGCACCCTGTCCAGGGTGTACCCTGCCATGTGCCCTAAGTCTCCTGGGATAGGCTCCAGGCCCCCCGTGACCCTGAATACAGGATGTAGATGATGAGTGAGTGAGTAAAAACAGTCCAACCAGTAACCAATCAAGAGGGGTTTTAGCATTTGAATTCAGTGCGTTTGGTGAATTATGAGGCTACTACACCAAGAACAAACTAATTATTGTGTTAGCCTGCATACAATAATTGCATACAATACAATAATGACCACTCTGGTCATTGGTTGACTCAGAAACATTGCAATGTACCATTAACTTCTATGTTCTGGAAGGTATTTCATTGGGATGTTGGATTGTTTGGTATCTGCTAATTTAAGCTCCTTCAATGCCTAGTGTGTGGCTATTTGTATTTCCAATAACACAACATCATCATAATTAATCACATTGTACTTAATTGTACATTGCTACGTAATTTAGTCACTCACTCATCTATACCATTTTATCCTGTGTACAGGGTCATTGGGTGGGGGGGGGCAGGGGGGGGTTACTGGAGCCTATCCTAGGAGACCTGGGGCGTGAGGCGGGGTATAACCTGCACGGGCAAATCCATCACAGGGCACACACACACACAAACAGTCACACACTACGGGCACACTGAGAAGGCCAATTAACCCAATCTGTATGACTTTAAACTGTGGGAGGAAACCAGTGTACCTGGAGAAAACCCACCAAGTACAGGGAGAACATGCAAACTCAATGCACAGACGAGACCCTGAGGCGGGAATCGAACCCGGACCCTGGAGGGGCGGCGCTTACCACTAAAGCCACAAACTGTATATAGATGATCACACTGATCTAATTATCAACTAAAATTCAACATAAAACTTGATTCAACATCAGGCAATAGGTCATTAACATGCACTTTACTTAGCTAAATTGAAATATTCTTAAAAAGAACTGATAAACAAACAAACAAACATAAATTAATTAATTAATTATGTAAGTAAATAACCTGCTGGGGGAGTTTCCCTCTTCCCATCATCCAGTCGAGATAAACAGTAAAACATTGCAGCTCCTCCCACAGACAGCAGGGTGCACAGTAGCGCCCTCTCTGTCAAACACTGGAATAAAAACGCCAGCAGCGTCATTCTGTTCTATCAAAGCTGATGTGAGTGAATGAAGCCAACACCTCTTACAGCTCGTGAAAACGTTTACGTAACAAAAAAACAACGTGACAATGAGGAGGGACTAACATTACCTCATCTGAGTTCAACGTGATCAAGGCGTTAAAACGGATTTGATTATTTTGAACATCTGCGTGTCTAAAGTATCAGTCAGAGTACAGTGGCTGTAAGGAATTATACAGCCCCCTGCTGGGCTCGCTGGGTACTGCGCTTTGAATGATCACAGGTTGAAGTCCATTCTGCCTCTCTGCCTAAAATTTGGTAGAGGGGTCATTCTACCAAAAAAAAAAAAAAAGGTTTATGGTGCTGTCACTTAGTTTTCCTGATGAAAAAAATAATTTAAATGAACATACATATTGCTTGTATATGTTCAGAAAATCCAGTATGTTATTTCAATTATAAAATATATGTTCTTACTTGAAATGTAAAATTTTTTATTGTAGCATTAAAAATATTTGTTTTTTTCGTTAAATAAATATGATTCACGATAACATCAATACCGTATATTATGGAATAAGATAAACACTAACACAAATCATGATACAATAATTGAGTATAATTAATACTGTGAAACACATATCAGTCACCCCAAACTATGTCATTGGTTTTACTGTTTCACAAAAAATATATATATATWTTTTGTTTGTTTGTTTGTTTTGTTTTGTTTTGTTTGTTTTTGTGTGTGTGTGTATTTCGTCTGATTTTGTTGAGATGTATAACTGGGTATCGTCAGCATAACAATGGAAACTAATCCCATGTATTGTAATCATGTTACCCAAGCATGTATATGGAGAACAGCAGAGGTCCTAAAACTGAACCTTGTGGGACCCCATATTTCACCGACTTTACACCGGACAGTTCTCCATTCAGATCCATCGAGGTAGGATCTAAMCCATTTTAGTCTCTGTCCCTGAATACCTATGTGATTTTGTAAGCGATCTATGAGAATATTATGATTTCTAGTGTTRAATGCAGCAGTTAGATCAAGTAAGACTAGTATCGAGGTGCAGCCTTGGTCCAAAGATAAAAACAAATCATTTGTGATTTTAACTAGTGCAGTTTCTGTACTATGATGGGGCCTGAAACCTGACTGAAATTCTTCGAGGATATTGTTTATTATTCGAGTTATGGTTATAACTGTCAAAATTGGACATAAAACTGATTCCATCTAATGATGAATTGATTTTGAAAACCATGTGGTCTTACACATGGAAGGCATTATGTAAATACCATTTTGTAGATTTTTTTTTTTTAATTGTCATCAGTTTTACCATCATTGGTGTTAACAGGAAGAGTATTATCAGTTATTAAGTGTTTTAAAAAATAAAAAAGTCATTAAGCTCTGTTATTTTGTGGATTCATAAAGTAAGTTATTGCTGTTGAAGAAGTTCTGCTGTAGGTGTGAAAAAAGAAATACATTGCAGGGGATTTGCATCACTCAAATTCCACCTTTTCTGTATAAAGACCCATATGGGGCTGAGCAACACTGGCTAAAYACCAGTATTCCAGACTTCTGAGACCTGGAATATTCCCTTGCGATCAAGGCAGAAAAACTCTATAGATGTGATACTATGGTCATTCAGTAAATTCAGGTTAGCACCTGACTTCATTTTACTGTCACATACCGTTGCTGAGTGTAAACCTGAGCAACTGAAGCAACACCAGATCATAAAACTAGATCCTGAGGCTTGTACTGTGACCGCTATGCACGATGAGGTCACTTCATGTGCTTCCCATCAGTCTGAAATAGGGTCAGTCTGGACTCACATGACCTTCTTCCATTGCTCCAAAGTCCAATCATTATGCTCCCTAGCAAACCGAAGAGTTTTTTTTCTGATTATTCTCACTGTTTAGTCCCAATCCTTACATTGTGTGTTGAAACGATTAAACATAGCTCTGATTTCTATCATTTTTTATAGTACAACTTCACCAAGTGATCACCATTTTTTTCAACATTTGTTCCACAAAATGTATGGTCCAGCACTATTCATCCAGATTTTAATGGCAAATTCGTCAGTTTTAACCCAATTCCAGTCATTTCAGCAAACTCCTTAGTTGCTTTCTTTGCATGATTCCAGGAGGTAGTGTATAAAGGCACTCAAAATAAAATATATTACTATAACTTCACATGTAACCTGAAGTTTTTACCTAATTTTTGTGTATTATTATGAAGCCACAATGGTCTACAACAGTTTACTTTAAATTGAATGTGCACTTTTATAATGGATTAAAGGTTAGTGCAAAAATGCACAAAACCGCTGAAGTGCTGAGGGCCTTTAAAACCAAATATGATTCAATAAATGGGTACAAATAAGAAGGGTAGAAGCTACGGTATATTTATAAGGGAAACAAAGTGTTAACGTAAACTTTATGTAATCATGCATATTTTAGATTTTGAGTYCCAAGCATCATCTTTAGTTGTCATTGTTTCCCCATGTTTCTCATTTATTTCTTGTATGCAATACTTACTTATTACTGACACTTTCACAAACTAAACCAAAGCTATGCCGTTCCCAAACCATGTCTGAGACCGCAGTTTTATCTTTTAAATCRTAACTTTACCTTAGACTTCCACTTACAGCACTTGTCTTGCACACTAACCCTAAATGGTTGTAAATTTATAATTTGKTTTTTTGAATTGTGGTATTTTGACCATCACACACAAAGTTGTAGTCTTTTGCATCCCGTGACCAAACAAACAAACAAACAAACAAAAACAACAGTTTGACAGTAAAATGCTGTTCCTTGTTTTGGCTCATTTTTGACAAATTTTTATGTTAATTTTGGCCTGAAACTAACCGAAAAAGATAAGAATCGTTCTGTAAACTACATGAAAGTCACACTAGCATCTGGATACCATATTTCCAAACATATCTAGTATGGATCTAGGGATGTTGATCGGAGAGTGCTGAAGAAAAGGCGATATTGAAGCATTCAACTCCATTATACCATTATCGATGATTTATTGGAATAAAAAATTGGACATTTTTTGGAYATTCCAATTAGATCCTATGAACATCATATACTTTGACAGCTAACCTAGCCCTTCTTAAGACATAAAGATGCTAGCTTAGCTGCTACCCGCTAGTCTAACTTAATTACTTTGGCTCTTGAAAATGATGTCCAGTGAACAGCAGAACCGGGCAGAGCTGAGCGTGGTATGGGGAGGGGCTCTTGGTATATGAGCTCACAATATCGGGAAATTCTGCTGTGCTTGGCCAATACAATTTTAAAAAAGCATGGAAAGTTTGTGAGTGTGTGTGTGTGTGTGTGTGTGTGTGTGTGTGTGTGTGTGCGTGCGTGCATGCTGAACAGAAACCATTTCAATGTCTAAATATGGACTAAAATCTGAATTTTAATTCTTTAATTTTGTTGTTGCTGTTTGACGATTTGTTGTTGGTGACTAAAGTACAGTTTGCGAAAGGTTTACGTTTTATAAAGATCATTTGCGCTTTATGGTTTTTCAGAAAACWTGATTTATCTTTGATGGTTTACGGCAACACCATAATATGGCTTCCAGACATCAGACAGTYGCTCTATATGCTCACACACCCCCTTAGTGTTTTTCTTTGCCAATTTTGCCCCATTTAGCAAATCCAGCTGGCCACTTTACCCTAGGCTGAGGTAAGTGTTTTCCACAAGTGGTGCGCAGATTCAAGCCTCRGCCTCGGCCGAAACGGTTGCCTGGGCGACGACGATAGAGGAGGCCAGGTCTGTGACGCTCTTGACAAATTCTTAGAAAAGGGTACTTTGGAGTTGGCATAGTGACCGAGGTGAAAATTTATGAATGAAACYTGTTTGTTTGATGAAGCCTCGAAGAAGACTTACGAATATTGCTACCCGCCGGGTCATCAACATCATGGATTAACTGTAAATATCACGTAGCGAGTGATATAAATTGGTGATGCGACTACCGTTATTGAAGTAAAACATGTTGAGGAGTTTATCAAGTTTTTTCYTCTTTGCAAGATACCTTAAGAGCATCGACCAGCGCAGTGATGTGGTAATGTCCTGTTAGAAAGGAAAGGGAAATCACCCCTCGACTGGACTTTACTTTTACATAACCTGGACAGGAATGAACAGGAAGTTCTCTATGCACCACACAGCATGTTACGTGTCACGATKTGTTTGTCTGGAGCCGTATAATGGTCACAGTCATCACTAGAATCACTCGCATTCATCGTCTGACGCATGGCTCGAAATGCCTGACGTGAGTCCGCGCGAGAAGCCGTCGCACCCGTGACCGTACGGAGATGTTGAACCTTGACACCATGGACAAGGTAATTTATCATTAAGATAAATTTRCTCATTGTGTCAAATACAGTCATGTACAGTATAAGGTTTAGCTTCAGAACCACTGGTTCAATTCCGAGTGCGGGTTAAGATCTGTTTTGTACGTTCTTCTGTGTCTGCATGGCTCTCCTTTGGGTTCTCTGGTTTTCTCCAACCTTCCAAAAACATGTCAATAAGTGGTCTGGTGGTGATGATAAATCCCTTCTATCTATGCATGTGTGAGTGCATGGTGACTCAGGATCCTTCAGGCGTCTTCCCATCCTACAGCATACTGTCTACAGCAGCTCTGACCACAACAAGAGCTTAACGAAGACAAAGAAACAAACCGTGTCAGTTCACTGGCTCGAACCTTCTAATGAGACTAAATCCCTATTTGTTAATTGATTACTTTTCTTCTCTTTCAAATGAAATGATAGCGAATGATGCAAACTTAAACCAATCAGAGAGGTTTTAAGACAGGAATTTCCACCCTCTGACTAGTCCAGCAATGAGTGAGACAGTTGTAGAGAAAGGCAGTGAGTCCCGTATTTATTCACACATACTGTAGGTGTTCGCTTTACTATCCTTGTAAGAWCCTTCTAATGGTATAATTATTAGTTCGGCTAATTAATGCTATGTATTAAACCTCTTTCCTTTTATTTCTCTAAGGTTGGAGCACACATCCCAGACCACAGGTTTTGAAAAGGTTTCAAATCCAGTGACCAAATTATTTTGCTGAAAGCTAATCTGAGGCCTTAGGTTTTGCAACCTAAATTTTTACGGTGTATATTATTATAATGCTACGTTACGATTAGTTCTCATCTGTTGGCGTTTTCTGTAATGCTCCCTCATGTGTACAGTGAAGGTGAAGCAACACAGTGTTCTACATCTGCGGTACTGACTCGTGCACATTGCACAGTCATGTGTTTTCCCTGCTAATCTTTAACACACACACACACACACACACACACACACACACACACACACACACACACACACACACACACACACACTTCACTTGAGTGTCTTCTCAGTGTGTTCTTCATGACATTTATTTTTTGTTTTAAATTCATTTTTTGACATTCATTTATTTATTTATTTATTTATTTATAATCCTGAAGTGTATTTATTTGGCGATGAAAGATGATAAAGTTTTAGCTACCAGATTACATAAAAAAATGTTACCTTATTATTGTACTTAAGTACAGTTTTCACATATCTTTACTTGACTTGATTATTTTTATCAGTGGATATCTTTTACTTTTACTCAACTACATATTCTACGACAAACGTCTGTACTTTGTCCTTCATTACATTTCAGCATGGCATAACATCAGCATTTGAAGCCTTAGAATTTGATATCGCCTTCCGCTGACTGTGCAATGTAGTAGGTGTATGAAATCAGGACTCAAGTAGAAAAGTAAATGACATTAAAAGTAAATTTTAAAAGTTTAATTAATTTTTTTTTTTTTTTTGTAAATCTTACGCTACATCACAAAACAAGCACACACTTTGCATKTTGACTTGATGTATTCTATTTGGGTATAAACATGGTGCATACATATTCACATGGAACAATATCATAGGCATTCTGTTGCTGCGTCTGTGTTTAACTTCTAAACTTTAAATTAAAGTCAAATTTGATATGATCATGTTCTCATTCCACATTCCACTACACTACACTAGACTACACTACAGTACACTATATGCCTTATCTTTTTTGCTAGAACTGGCCCTGAAATGTTGCCTCTATCAGGCAGTGGTTGAAAAAATTCACGTGATGCACTTTGGTCACCGTTTTACATGTGGCATGTGATAAACAACATACTGTAAGAGAATCATAAGTACATCACTATTAAAAAAAATGCAAAAATGCAAACAATCTGTTGCAGCACTTTAGAAATGTGATGTTTGTTAAAATAAATTAGCTCGTCTTCTTTTTTCCCTTATTTATATCGCGGCTGTTCGTATCCTTCTATGAAACCTAGCTGTCACCTACAAGTATGACATGATTATTATTCAGAAATCCTGACTTGTAGAATATTTCCTTAAACAGTCTTACTGTAGGTCTGTAATATTTTTCTCTTCCATTTTGTACTTATTCCAAGCTTGCTACACTTAAATTTGGTTACAAATGAGCGTTACACTGAGTAAAATGAGGATTTTACAGCCTCGGCTCATCTTTCATCTGAACAGCTTTCTAACGATCAGGTGGCATGTCATCAGCCAGACAAGCCACCTGCAGGTTATGACACTCCGGTCATGTTTTACTCAACTCTACCTCGCATTTCACTGGCTTTGATCCAGCAATGAGTTCCATGAGCTTATTATAGCTCTGTTTGCTCATGCCCCTGRCCGTGACACGGCTATTTTAAACATTTTTAAAAAGATTAGTGTAAATCATCTGCCGAAAAATCTGTTCTTGTAAWGATAAACTCTCTTTCGCAAGACCGGTTTACTCAGTTTACTTAGCTKTAAATGCTCATCAAATACTAGAAAGTTCATCTTACAATAAAATTTTTWAATGCAGTCTTTGATCTATTGGCTATGCTATCTCCTAGATGAATGTGATGCTCAATCTAACTGCAAACTTGTCATAAAACCAATATATTCCAGTAAAATGTCTATGAAGATTCTCCAGGGGAGGTTATCTGAAATCTTGATAGAGCCAAGACAGAAGTCCAGTTGTCATGACTCTCATTTCTGATGACTGTCATTTCAGATATGAATGTAAATATACTGTATTATACAAAATGAAACCAAAATCAATATCTATATATAAAATGTAAGTTTTGGATTGATTTATAATGAACTGAGTCTTTCCAGTGGCTGTCATATGCCAAAACACAGTATTAGTGCTGCTGATTTTTTTTTAATGTTATGCACATAATACAGAAAATGTTTGTGTAAAAGAAGCTACTTCTGAAGTTTTGGAGAGCCAAAAAAATATGTGCCCCAAAAATGACCATTTTTCAGCGTCATAATGTCTTTCTTCAAACAATAATAAATTAAAATGTAAATTATTCATATTTCTTTGAGTATTAATACTAAAATTGGCTTCTAGAAGCATATGWCCTGTAAAAACTGTGGCTTAAATTGGCTTTTGGTAAAGGTTTAAAAAGCAAAAGATCTGTAGTGTCCGTAACCACGTAAAATTCATGTTGCAATATCTTAACAATTTTGCATTTTAGAATAATATACTTTTCCAGGTTAATTTAAGGTCAGTTTTATCTGAATGACAATTAAGATCATTGAAAGATCATTGACAGATTGAATTTTAAAGATACATTTTAAAAAGTTACGGACACTACATGAAAAGGCTTGAAATTAGATTTAGTAAGTGTGTTTCTTTTTATCTGATAAAAATATAAATGTGTATGCATATTTACAAAAAAATACACACAGTGACATACAGTACAAATTAATCAAGCATAMAAAATCTAATTGAAGACATGAACCAGTGAGAAACAGGTGCAGACAGCGACAGACAGTCAGGCTGGTGATGAGTATACTGGTGAAGCTGAATGCTGAGTGGCTGGAACAGATGAGAGGGGAAATGAGGTCGCTGCTGAGGTTGCTACATAAACAACCAATTTTAAAAATATATCTTTAGGCACTTTGCTGCCTGTTACAGTAAAAAAAATGTGTTCTCATTTCTTTAATTTAATCAACATAATTTTAATTAATTTAATTTGAAGAAATTGGCAGCGGGGCTCAAAACTTTTGCACAGTACTGTAAACGTACACTCAGAAATACACATTAACTATTATTGTTCAAATTATTCCAAAGGTTCAAATTACACATCAAATGCACATTAAGTCTGCGAGTTGACTAAAAAAAATTAAATTTATGTTTGGGATTAGACTTATTTTTATTTTTTTTATACAAGCCTTAATAAAATTGCAGTAACTGCAGCGTTTCTTTCCAACCAAACATGTCCATTACTTTTTACAAAAAAAAWAATTTATATTTTTGCATTATTGCGCAACTTCTCATAACACCTCATACAGAAACCATCCTTTTTCATGAACCACTAGTAGTATGTTATAAAACAGGTACAAATTTATAAACCGTAAGATTTTTTCCACTGAACACAGCTACTACTATAAAATATTTGGAATATTCTTCAACTCACATGAATTTCCTGAAGATCACAAGAAGTACGTAGAAAGTAAACATTTCTTCATTCTTTGTTTTTCATGTAACCAATTTTGTAATATTGACTAATAAAGTTGTTTCGAACATACAACCCTGTTACCCAAATACAATGTTGTGGTTTCCATTTGGAAGTTTGATGAATGATGACTAAACGGATTTATAGCTTTATAAAATCTATATATTTATATAATTTATAAGCATATTTTTGTGTGTTCTACATATATATTGTAGACGCTGTATTAAACAATGAAAAAGGTTTATTGAAAGCATCATGTTAACATGGGTGTATAGGATTGTTTAAATATATTAGACAGAACAGTCTCATATTGGTAAATTACAGCATTCCCATACTCATTCCCATGTTGAAAATCCCAGTTTTAGCCAATTCTTATCTCTCCAACATCTTACGATGGTACGTGGTTTAGACTTTGGATATATTTGCACTGGGTTTGCCAGTACAAACAGAGTCATCTAAATTTAGAAAACGTTCGATTTCAAYGTAACCTGTTTCTAATTTTAGCCTAAACCCATTTTTATCCTTCAAGAACAAATCTCTGAACGTCTGCCAATTCTTTTTAGTGAAAAAAAAGAATTGGCAGACGTTGTATGCCAATGTAAAGAATCAGAAGTGCAATGAGGCCAAAATGCATAAATACAATACCTAAGGTCATACCGGATAATATTATAGCTATATAAAGTTATATACTGTAATATGTTGTCATTGCGTAAAAAAAACAACCTGTAAACACACATACTAATCAACTATAGAATGACAACCACCGACAGGTGAAGTGAAGAACACCTCCCATTATTTAGTGTTATACAGTACAGTATATTAGGCAGAAAGTAACCAGTTCTCAAAATTGATGTGTTGAAGCAGGAAAAATGGACAAGTGTATGGAGTGAATTTAACAAGKCTACATGTAGACGATGTGGGTCAGAGCATCTCCAAATGCGTTCCAAATATACAGTGAGTAGTACCAACCGAAATTAGTCCAAGGAAGGTTAAGCAGTGAA
>QMIH01001200.1:125745-172526 GCA_003987875.1 Clarias batrachus | reverse complement strand
AGGAAGAAAATCTGAGAAAACAACCCCCCACTACCACCACTATATAAAGTTTATATATATACTGTATATAAAAGTAACTACAGGCATTTAGTTTTTTTAACTGAACCACATGACCTTTTTAAACGTGATTACAAAAGGCTGTTATTAATGATAATAAGGATGAAATCTTATCAAAGAGCAGTCTGTCTTTTAGGATTTGCAATTAGCTAATAACTGTTTAGCAGTTAAAACCCTGGCAATGTTCACACTCACAATACTAAAACAAAATTAAGCTTTCTCAGGCTTAATTATTTGCATCCTTTTATACACATTAGTCACATTGATCTCAAATTAACATAGGATTAGCAGAATGGCTGTGAGCAGAGGTCTGTAGTTAGGCTTTCATTAAGACATTGATGAGGGAACCAGTGTTCTATATGGTTTGAGAGGTAGGTTACTCTACTACTGTGTCTTTGCTGAAATGAAAGGAACAGCCAGAGGTCCAAGGTTCATCTAAATCATGCTTCGCTGTGATGTAGTACTCAATACATACAGCCAATCAGCCAATCATGTGGCAGCAGTGCAATGCATACAGTCAGGCAGATGGAGGTCAAGAGTATTCGCACATGTTCACATCAAGTTGACTTACTATGCCAGAGTTTGGAGATTTGGGAATCAGAGTTCATTCAGGATACAGGGAATAATAAAAAACACCCTGTAAGCGGAGGCTCTTGGTGGAAATGAGCGATTGGCGAACGGTTGGCCGGACTGGTCTGGCCTGTCTGGGATCCTACGGTAATTTGAATAACCACTCGTTAYAGTCGTGGTGTGCGGAAAAGCATATCATAATGTGTACAACGCATCACACTTTGAGGTTGACAGACAAGAACCGCAGAGCACAATATTTAGACAGGAGGAGGAATCTGAGGCTACAGTGTGCCAGTGTGTACAGATTCACTGACACTGAACAGCTGACTACACATTAGGTGACATTGTTAAAAATAAATAAATCATTTAATTAACAGGTTCGATTCCCGTCTCTGTTTGTTCTCCCCGTGCTTGGTGGGTTTCCTCCGGGTACTCCAGTTTCCTCCCACAATCCAAAGACTTAATTGGCATTCTCAAATTGGCTGTAGTGTGAGAGTGTATGTCTGTGTGTCCTGCGAGGGTTTGGCACCCTGTCCAGGGTGTACCCAGCCTTGTGCCCTAACTCTCCTGGCATAGGCTCCAGGCCCCTGTGACCCTGAATACAGGACTAAGCGGTATAGATGATGAGTGAGTGAGTAATTTAATTAACATACAACTAAGCCCAAGTAARTGATAATTATTAGGTGTGCAGTGACTTAGAGTTWCCCTTGTGTGTTTGTTTTTCTGTTCACATACAGTATGTATGCGATAAACRTCAAAAGTTTGGTAATTTTTCTGTTCTCTAAGAAGCTTTAAAGTTCCACTTTTAAGACAAACCACGACACAGAGCAGCTGCATTTTGGATCAGATGTCGATGCATTGTGAAAAGCCAATCGCATCACTTCTTTCTGTCATGTGATCAATGAAGGGAAACTATGAGGTGTGCAAAACAGTGGCTGACTTGAGTGTACTGAATGTTTTCACCTGGAACATTTTTTAAAAATCTTTTGTTCCCACTGCATTCACCACAGSAGAATTATAGGGAAGTGTCGCTTTATGTACTGTACATCTGTGAAACTGGACATTATGTGAGCTGGATGTTCTGAAAGCAAACACCATGTTATATACTTACAGTATATCCAACATAGCTATATGGGATACTGTAGTGTAAGCAGTGTGGTGAAGTTTTTTTCTTTCCCTTCTTGCTCCTGCTATCACTTGTATTGATTTTGCAGCATTTGAGATTGAGAGTTGCATGCACTGTGTGGAAAGCTGTTGCGTCCACTTTGTCTAGTGGTTCTGTCCATCCTGCTATGTAATAACCTTGAGAAAAAACACTGACCTGCTGTGAGTTGATGCACTAATAAAAAAACACCTGTACTATGATAGGGACCTGTGATCAAGTCCCAAAGTGAAAGTGAAACTGTTAAAGGAGAAGGCAGATACRCTGTAAACCAAAGTTTTCATGATCTTAAACAATCTTTCTAACTAACTGTTTTTGTGTGCAACAAAACTCTTCAACAACATACTAACCCTTGATCTAATTTGTGGGCACTACCTGCTGTTTGACTCGCTATGAAAATCACAATCAAAGCATGCGTTTGCTACTGTATAACTTATATTAAAGCTCAATCAACATATTATCAATACTAAAGTGCATACATAAATGACCCCAACACAACTGCAGGCTGATTTATCCATTGTGAAAAAACTGTGGGAGGTGGCGTAATAGCTTTTTGAAATAACACACAACTTTCACACTTTTATAAACAAAACAATTTTTACAGCACATTGCAGCATTTGTGCTTTTTAACACCCGTGTGAAGCAAACAAAACATGCTCAACATAATTTGCAATACGTCTTGCTTTATTCGAAAAAAAAAGGATGTTTTTTCTCAAAACTGGAAAAAAAAGGTTTATCTCATTTTGCTGTCAAACTTTTCACAGTTATGCCTGTATTTCGGTGTTAAGCATGACATTATAGCCTCAAGTACATAGATCCTTAGGCTATAAATACTACATCCACATRCTCTGCTGAGCTGGCATGCCCTTAATGTAGTTACATTTCAAAGGTTATGTTTCATTTAAAAACAGAAGCATCATATAGCACCAATCAGCTCCCTTCAGCTGAGACTATTTGATTTGGGCAGAGTAAGAGTTGCTACATTATATTACCCCATGTCCAATCATATCATTATGTGTGCATGGGCAATGCTTTTTTTTTTTTCTTTCCCCGCACATCACTGTAGCCTATATCACGCTGTCTCAGCATACAATATAGAGCTCCATAGAGAGATTCATCAGAGCACTAAGGCTGAATTGCACTCCTAAATCTCTCCTAAACGCTGAAGTAGCATTCCTGAGGACATTTACAACACCCTCGACAGTATATTTATATTTGAAATCTCCTAAACCATTTAAAGCATAATATTCAGTAAACCGAATAATAAATATCAATTTGTCAGGAACAGGTAAACTGCTAGGAATATATATTCTTATAAAATATGTTCAAGAGCAATATGCGTTAGTCTGGATTCTCAGATAATTCTTACACAGCTTCAGTGATTTGTGTGTTCTGTATCGCGCGTTATATGCTCCACTGACTGCTTACTGGAGAGGCGAAAGACTAGCTAGCACGCATTGGCAGTGGGCGCACTGTCGCATATTTTTAAATTGTGAGCTGAAGAAGCCAAGACGCTCTTGGTTTCAGATGTGTACCCGAGTTACCGAGCACAAGGTTCAGCGCTTTTATTTCTTGCTTAACAAAGCACACGAGCACCGAGCAAGCATGCACTCCTGACCACTTGAACAAGAAAATGTTAGCTTTTTGAACTACACCAGGTCCTGGATACAAAATCTCATTACGAATGCGTAGTGCTGCTTTGTTTAAACAGCCTGTGTCCTCATATGCCACTTCTGACTCCCAGAAGGTTAAGTAGACAAACTGAAGCCTGCTGGAATTTCGTGAAGCTTCTCTGTGTGTGTAGGTGTGTGTGTGTAGACAGAGTCATGCTCTGCTGGGTTTGATGTGCTGTGAAAGTTTTCTTCCTGATTAAAATAATGATTTATTGGCAGATGGGCTGTCGCTGAAGTTGTTCCTTCAGTGCAGCTCGAATGAAGTCGTCCAAAGCGAGTCGTTTCAGGGAAACTCTCGTAATTTATAGCGAAACCATTAAATATGAGGAAGCTGTCAGTCAATCTGATCTCCCCGAGGCAGGGCCTAGCTTCCTTTGCCACCTGTGCACAGGCTGCTTAATTATATCCATCCTGATGCCATTTTAGCTGTCTCACCCAGGCTTTGATTTATCTGAGTATTACATATTGAGGATATTGTGATTTGAATTCCCCGCAGAGCACCTGCTCCATCTTTTTACAATCACCAGAAAGCTGGGAGTCAGGTCTTGACGGCAGATCAGCGACAGGGATTTGGGTTCTCGTGTGGCACAGTGACGCAGGGGTAGCATCGTCGTCTTGTATCTCCAGAGTCTTGCGTTGCTGCCTTAACGTTCTCAGACCCCACTATATTMATTTTATATTAGAGTTTATGATATATGTTTTTGTATATACGCCTGTGGCTCTGAGGGCAGGAATGAAGAGGGTGTGGTGATATAAATATATAAATATGTAACAGTACAGTACGCATTATGCCATTTTGGTGGAATAATTCGCCTGAAGCTAGCCATGAGTCAGCTGTAGCTGCAAGTCCGTAGAATTACAAAACTGAACGCAGGACTGTCACAAGCAGCGGCAGATACACTTAAGGAATTCTTTTATAGTGAAGTGGGCCTGTCGTTGTTATTTTCTTAATCACAGCAGATCTTAGATACCTCTGAGTATCTTTACTACTCAGCAACTGGCAAAGCCGAGTTACTTTCACTCGTGGTCTGTCCCAATCACAATGTCCCTCTGTTCCCATTCCGCTCACCAGATGAGAAAACAGCTAAATTGGGACATCTAAAGCTCGCTGCTGAGTGTTTGGCAGGTTTTGGCTCTGGTCCTAAGAGCAGGCTCATCGCATGCCCAGTGTTAGTGTTTAGCTTCTGCTGGACGAGAGAGCTTGATTTGCCACACAGCGTCTCTTTTGCAGAGAAGGGGCACAAGCTGTGGCACCAGAATGGTATCAATTATAAACGCAGTGTGTGCTCAGTACGCGCTGGGTTCAGGAATAAAGCAGGTGGGAATTGTCACTGCGAACGTTTCCGTCCCACTTGATCAGGATTATGCAAAAGGACCTTTCCTTTGGGGGTTTCAGGCACCCAAGTGTAAGCAGCGGACACAGACAGAGGAAGCAGCGTCACTCAGGACGTACTACAGGTCCCCCTGACTGCCTACATACAAATACACATGCACACAGATTCCTGCCTAAGCTCCAGGCTATATAACACAACACAAAGCAGAACTGTTGTCTCCTCCTGTTAGTGTTGCAGCACCATCTTATAAAACACCTGTTATCTCTCTCTCTCTGTCTTTCTCTCTCTCTCTCTCTCTCCTACTTGTTTTTCTTTTGTCCCACTCGTTTCCTGATGTTATGCTTCACGTAGCAACACACCTTCTGGCCACTCTTTTGCTCCAGTTTGTTTTTCGACTTCCATGAAAACCGTCATACGGTGCGTGCATCCCCACACACCCCTTGAAATCCAGAGGCAACACTGGCCACGTATGAAGCGCAGGGATCTTAGTACTTGGTAAAACACTGGACACTGCAGCATAGAGAAACACCTCTGGCCGGCAGTGCATTTAAGTCCCTGAGGCGATTCTGTCTTTTCCTGCTATTCCTATCATGCGTTCCGGGCCTTGTTTCTAAGCCCTAGTGAGAGATGAAATGCACTTACAGCGGGATGCGGAGACTCAATGATGAAGAACGTGCTGAAACCTGGACAGCCTGGTCTGGTGTAGAAAGAAATATAATTGTTCCCCTGCTTAACTGAGGAACTTCATCAATATCCATTAGCTCTGTCGATTACAGGTGTAACAGTGCAGCTTAATTCCCTCTTTTTGTATCCCATGAAATCCCAGGGTTGTCATGGCAATAGGTGAGTTCTTGCTTAAGTTCTTGTTTAAATTGCCATTTTGTGGAATCTGGTATATTGATGTTCTCATTCAAGCAAATTTTAAAGCAATGCAATTTATTAAAGTAGCTAGGAGCAGAGTAGATATTTTAGTGTTGTGTGTGTGTTTGTGTGTGCCCGTGGCATGCATGAATTAAGACATATTGTGTATGTATATATGTCTACCTCTGGTATATACTCTGTGAAACACCTTTTCTTGTTGTAATTATTACTATYGTTATAAAACATTTCTTTCTTTTCATATTTATTTACTTGTTTATTCATTTATTTACTTGCTAGCTCCAGCATTAAGAGTAGTAAATGCCCTGAAGGAGTTTTATGTTTCCCTTCGGCTGTTTTCTTCTCTGCTTCGTGTCCAAGTTGTTGGGAAAGTGAGAGAGAGAGAGAGAGAGAGAGAGAGTGAGAGAGAGAGAATGTCCACACATAAGCCTTAGCAGTGGCAGGTGAGAGCCTTTTCTATCTCTGTTCTGGTTCACAAATGGCATACAGCAAGCCCATCGAAGACATAATCGGATTGCAGCTGGTCAGAGTAAACACACTTCCGTGAGCAGGGCAGGTATGCGGCTGATGGGGAGATTGTGGAATCTGCGGTCAGACTGCAGTCGCCGCTATGGTGGACACAGCTTTTTCTGCATGTGGGTGCGGCGGTCAGGATTAATGAGACCACACCTCGAGTTCTCACACTTCACACAGATGTTTGAGACAAACACACAGAGGCTATCATGCTGCTTGTGACTTGACAGCGTGTACATAAATGTTTGAAGGTCACTGGCAAATTCAGCTCATCGCTGCGGGCAACATGAGGGCCCTGGAGTGAAACATGTACGCGTATACATGCTTCTTGTTAAAAAAAATGAATACCTCAGCCATTGCTGATTTTTATGCCGTAAAAAGAACCAGGAGAGACCCGAGGCTCTGTGAGCAGAGGTTTTATTTTATTTTTTTATAATTTCAGGATCTTCCTGAAATCATGGACCACGGCAAAAAGGACAAACATGATRTTCGTAGGTAGATCGATGCTTAGAACGACTTAGTGGCCGAATTAGCATTCTCGGCTCGTCCTCGCTGACAGCACAATTGGGAAGAGGTGACAGAAATGAGTAAGCGTTGAGTGGAGAGTGGAGTCCATGGATGTGACGCTTTCTTTCATGGAGATTCAAGTTGATGCTTGTGCGCTCATTCAATTCATCAGCTGCCTTAATCTTGAAAAATGTTGCCTTTAAAACAGCAGATTGACAGCAAAGTCAGCTATCAGTTTATAGTTAAAACCAAATCTAAAGATCATTTTACTGTAGGGAATCCACAGGGTCAGTGGCACCTATTCATGTTGAGAATGTCATATTGTCCAATATAAATTTTAATCATGCTTTAAAGTACTGTATAAATTGTATAAATGCTGTAGCAGCTAGGGTCTATTAGTATTTAAACAGTGCCACGATTTTCTGATTTTTTGTCTCCATACAGCATCTAAAAGGATTTGAAATGAAGCAGTCAAACTTACATTTTCAGCATTAATTCAAAGAATGAAAAAAAATAAATTACAAACATTTTTTCTGAAAACCTGAAAAGTAAATGGACAATTGACTGATAGCAGTTTTATGGCCAGTTGTGGCCTGTTTCCTTAATATGTCATGACAGATTGAGGAGATATGTGGTGGATTGCAGGTGTTTAGCTGTTCAGTCCAAAGAAGTATCTTTAGGTTGCTGCAAGTAAAGAAAAAAAAAAACGTATCAGAGCAATAAAAGTAAAAATAGAAATTTTTATTGTGGTCAACTCAACAATTTAATAAGAAGAAATGTACTGGTGAGCTCCGCAACAGCAAAAGGCCTGGAAGTCCACGCAAGACAACTAAAGTGGATGAACACAGAATGACCCAAAAGGGCCAAGTAAATTACCTGACCACAGCCCAATGGAGCATGATTTTCACTTCCAGATAAAGCCGACAGCTGAAAGACTCTTAAACAATCAGAAGCTGAAGGCAGCTGCAGTAAAAGCCTGGCAGAGCAGCTGAGTGGAGGAAACTCAGTATTTGCTAATGTTCATGACATTCAGACTTCAGGCAGTCATCGACTGCATAGGATTTGCATCCAAGTATTACAGGAAATATATTTCTCACAGTTCTGATTGTTTGATTGTCCAATTACTTTTGAGCTTGCAGAAATACGTGTCTGTAATTAACTGTGAACAATTAATGCAATATTTCTATTTAAGCGTTTAAATTTAATCTGAAAGTCACATCTTGTCAGTCACATATTGATTATTTATTTTAAATTCATTGTGGTGGTACAAAATGAAAATCGTATTACGGTGCAAATATCTATGGACCAAACTGTAATTTTTGGACATGTTTTACTGTGTATACAGTAGTTTTGGAGTTCTGGAGGACTTAACCGAAAGGCTTTCGTGGAAATGGAGATAACTTATTTTAAAGCTTTCGTAGATTGTGACTCCACTTAGCAGAAACACCAATGCATCAAAAAACTATTGTTTTATTTAGTTTATTTTAATATGCATGAAATACAATTTACAATATGTTACATGTTAAAACTCTATTAAAGAAATCATACGTTAATGAGTTCATCATAATGTAGTTGTATTATTTAGAAGGCATACACACATACAGTAGCAGTCACTTTAAATACTGTATGAAGAGAGAAAGTAAAGAATAGACACTGCATTCGGTATTCAGTCTGAGCCGTATTCTGTAGTCCAGAGCAGCAGCAGACAGCCGTCATTCACTGGCCAGTTATATCACATTACAGTATAGTTGCTTTGTGACATTCAGTACAGCATGCAGATTGCGAGTGTGGGAATTTCATTCTTCCACCTTTCATTCTTCCACCTGTGCAGTTATAACAACCTCCACTCTTCTGAGAAGGCTTTCAACTAGATTTTGGAGCATGGCTGTGAGAATTTGCCCATTCAATTACAAGAGTAACGGTGAGGTTTGGTATTGATGTCAGCACTGTGCAGGCCACTTGAGTTCTTGCACTCCTAAATTGCCAAAAAACTTCTTTGAGTGCATTGCTTTTTTAGGGAAGGCCGAATTGTGAGTGTAATGAAGCTGAATATTTTGATCAAATATATTTTCATTGCTCTGGGTATTGGTAGATCGGTGCCAGGCTGCTCACCTGCCTTGTGGAAAGCCAAGGTTTGGTACTCAGCCACCAGGTTGCAGGGATTCTTAGTGCCAGACACCAAGCCTGGATATAAATAAGAGGGTTGCATCAAGAAGGGCGTTCGGCATTAAATCTGAGAACCTGTGAACCTGTAAAAACAGTTAAATGTTTCATACCAGACCGGGACCACTTAATGGGAGCAGCTGAAAGAAGAGCAATATTTTCCATTGTTCTGCTCTGGTTATTGATCACCTGTTCAAACAAGCAACACTGCGCCAGAGAAATTCTCCACCATGTAATAACAAAGTACAGCTGGGAAATATATAAAAATAATTAGAAAGATATCATTTCATTAAAAATAAACTCCAGGGTATTCTGGTCTGCCGCTGTTTTCTTATTTGTATGATAAGTACATTTAATCTTGAAGTAAATATTTGTGTAGCATTAGTTCCAAAATGAGCGATGTCATTATCTTTTAAGCATTAGGTCAGACGATTACGCCTATTCAAGATGTCTTAGTAAGAGTTTATTATTAGGATGATAGAAACTGTGGATTATAGCAACAGGAAAGGCATGTTTAAGTGTGGAATGTAGCCTGTGGATCTGTTTAAAGTGCTAATCTGGGATGAAACTATCATGCTGTTTTCATGCCAAAATAGGCGTGACAATACCAGTAAGGCAAGATGTTGCTTAATGAACAGTTAAAAAATAAAAAACAGTTAACAGCTCAGTGGCACAGGGGATAGACCACTGATTTGACATTTCAAACTATTTGCTCAATATGCAAGAAATTGGGGATTCATGATTAATGGGGTGTTTTTTTTTTTAGCTCTGTAATTTTTTAGTTCTCTAAAATATGCAATGTTAAAAGCACAATCTTGGCACCGTGCTCATATTAAATGGTGTTAGATGGTATAGGTTGTGAAAGGGTGAGCTTTCACAGAGGGTGAGAAAGAGCGAGTGAACGCCAGAGATATGGAGCAGGCTTGCATTAATATGCTGCACTCCTGGTCCCTAGATGGTGTTTATTTACAGGAAAGGCCCTGTGGCAGTGCTCACTCTGTATGTGCCCAATTAGAGCACAGGCAAAAAGGCTGACCTCTACCGCTGCAGCATCACTGTTGAGCCGGCCAAGGAACCTCAGCCAAACGAAGGGAGCTCCTCAAACACAGGCCAGACACCCTGTTAGCATTTCATTAAAAATGCTGTGCTGCCTGATATGTTCAGCTCTCAGATCTCTGCATGCTCTTAACAGTCCTCGGTGTATACACAGGCATATACAGTAGCAGGATATGAGGTCATAGATGATTAGGACTATACTGTATGACTCTACCACTAGGTGGAGGAGGCAATAGTTTTTCAGGTTGTCCGTATGTTCATGCATCCATAAATGTGTCAGTCCAAGATTATTCTTAGCAGATTTGGAGAATTGAATGGTTTATCACTGTAACATGAAATTTAGGAGTTGGTTTCTAGGTTTCAGCAAAGTCAAATGTCTGAAATCAGTCCATCAGTATGAAAGTAGTTTAAGATATCTCAAGTAAGTGGTTAAATGGAAAATGTATGTGCGGGTTTTTCCTTACCACAACGAGATAGCCTGATCATTTTTTTCATTGGTTCAGTCTTGGTTCAGGTACAGTAGCAGTCAAAGGTTTGATGTTAGAAGACACATCTTCTACTTCCATGGTCTTTTCTGACTTTTGTTTCTTTCTACATTGTAAAGCAATGCTGAAGACATCCAAAATATGCAAAAATCTTTTTTAAACAGTTGATATTGAGATGCATCTGCTATGTATTCGCTGTAAAGACTTTATAACTTCTCTAATCTGAGCTGCTGTTTGTTAATTGTTATTGCTGAGGCTGGTAACTCTAAATGAACTTCTCCTCTGCAGCAGAGGTAAGTTTTGGTCTTGTTTTCCTCAACGGTCTTTATGAGAGCCAGTTTCATCATGGTGCTTGATGGGTTTTGCAAATGCACTTGACAATACTGTTCTTCTAAGAACTTTTCCAGAACAGCTGATGTTCATGTCTTAAAATAACAACTGACTGTTGACTGTAATTAATCACATAATTCCATGTGTTATTTCATCGTTTTGAAATCTCTGTTATTGTTCTAGAATGTAGAAAAAAATCACAAAAACAAAAAATGTTAAATCCGATGGTGCATCCAAAATTTTGACTGATATTGTATATTTTCAGGGTGTTAGGGTATACAAATGAGTATGAAGTGAGAAGCTTTTTTGTTCACCTTCCATCTTCCCTGTCAAAAAAAAAATGTCAGCGGATGGAAGGATAGTCGCTCTCAGGTGTGAATGTGTGTGTGCAATCCACTGCTACCACTGCTTGACCAAGATAAAGCAATTACACTGACCACTTATTAACCAAAATGTAAATAGTCACTTTTTAGTACTTTTATAGCATTCCGTTTGTGTGTGTGTGTGTGTGTGTGTGTGTGTGTGTGTATGAGTGTGTGTGAAAGTCGTCCTACAAGCCCCGCCCCCAATAACCCGCCTCCTCTGTTATTTCTGCTGTTATACTCCTATCTCACCTATGCGGTTTGATTCGGTGTGAAGTGGTATTAGGCACAGTGAGCCGCCGTGAATGACCGCCCGACATTCCGCAAAGTTCTGCAAGCTCTGCGTATGTTTCCAACACACGGAAAGATGGAAACATAATCACAGCGCCAAAACTTGCAGTCAATCATAATGAACCGTATTTGGAGCCACGAAAACGCATATGTGAGATAGGGGTATTAGTAGTTTACAGATTATGGGTCAAACTTCGCTGAGTGATGATGGTAGAATAATTAAAAGGTCTTGAGTAAAACAACATTCATGAGGAAGCACAAAGGAGTTTTCATTTTCTGCAATGGAAAAGTGCTCTAACTAGTTACTTTTAACAGAATGTACCGCTGTAGCAGAATGTAACTGATTACTTTTTAATGACAATAATTTTGAAATGTAATTAGTTACTTTAAAAAGTAACGTCCCCCAACGCTGGTGATTTTATTTATTTATTTATTTATTTTTGGTGCAATATTTGATTGCATTTTTAAGTCTGAGGGTTATTCCTTGTCTTTTGTTTCTTGTTCCTGGTTTCTGGTTCAGACCCATGTGTGTTTTTTGTACCAGCTGTGGACTATGGACTTGCCTCCAATCTCATCTCACTGTATGTTACAATTAATTTGTGGATATGATTAGAGTAGTGGTTTATTGGCAATACTATGAAAGAGGCACACATAGGAGAATCTTTTTTTTTTTCAGTAAGACTGCATTGCATTTGTGGCACAGAGTACATTGTCATCTTTTAAACCGCAAATCTCTGGAGACCAGCACACTGTACTTTTCCACAAGACTCATACTAGAGAATACTTGGTGTGACACAAGAATTAAAATGTCTATGGATTGCACAAATACATCCTGTGTAGAGTTTATTAGATACAGCAGTCAGGTAACTAATAACTGCCAGCTCCCTGCTGATTTTACAACAATGGCCAAGCTGGCAGCAACCACAACCCCAGCCCCGCTGTTAACTAATAATCACACTGAGGTGGGGTAGGGGGGAGCTGCAGCCTTTTTTTTTCGCAAGCACTTACTGGTGCTCCATTTTTCCATGTCAACCTATAGCAACAGCCACTTTGTGGGTTTTCACTCTGTGATTTAACAGATAACCGTTCCTGTCTGGAAAACCACACCCCCAGCGCGCTGCAGTGCCGAGAAGCGCCACTACACTACTGACGGTCAAGTTATATTTATCTACTTACCAAATTCAGAAATCGTGATGTATGTCTGCTTCTGTCCACCCAATGACATAGATCTAATATAGAGGGTATAGAAATGGACAAGCCCGGTGAGAAAAAGAAAGCAAATCTGTAACACTGTGTTCTATAAGGAGAACACTCGCATGGTTCTCCCTGTTCATAACAGTGCTTTTAATTCTTTGTAAATTCCTTTTCCTGTAATAAAACTCATTTTCTTGTAAGTACTGTAATGCCTCATATAAATAATAAATTAATCCCTTGATAACTTATATTCGTGTTGTAACACAACACAAGCTGTATAATGAATAATGGCCTCCGCATAATTATTTAGCAGCTGAAGTATTTCCTAGCAGTTATAAAGACATAATTAAAATATAGTGTTTCAGTGTGTACAAAGTAAATCGTTCTCCTTTTTTGTATTTTGCATTTGGTATCTCGACCATGTTAATAACCTTAAGGAACTTTACAGTGGTGCACAAAGATGCTGTAGCTGTGAACAAGCAAATGGTTTCCTCCATTTGAAACCAACCTCCTGCTGCACTACACACATCAGCTGAGGTGGAGTCATTTGGACGGTTTTAATATGACAATCCTGATTTGTTTTTGGAGTCAGGACCATGGTAATAATGGTAATAATTGGTAATAATTGGCAACACTGACCAAATCAAGTGAAATATAGTGCAGGACTGACCTAAAAAAATCACACCCACTAAAATTTAATTTGGCCACCTTTAACTTTGATTACAGCACATAACGTGACGAAAAATGTGTGAAAATGCTTCTCATAAGGGTCTCCAAGTGATGCTGTGGTAAAGTGCTTGCCCTATCATTCGGAGAACAATTTGTGTCCGGGTGATGATGTAGCCTCTCGCAGACGGGGCCATAGAGACATAGAGACACTTAGCGTCACCACATCAATCACGTCTCTAAAGACAATCATGTGTGTCTGTGAGCTCACCCAAGCTGAAGTGGCGGATAGCGTTGTTACACGAACGTTTCACAACGGTGTGTGAGCAAGCAGTTTGAAAAGAGGCTGTCGGCTGGCGTCACGTGGCGTCACGATGGAAACACATGATAGTCTTCGGCTCTCCCTGATTGGTGGTGGTGGTCTAGGTGTGGTAGCCCCGTGGTGATGGGTGGAATTGGATACGACTAAATTAGGGAGGAAAAAAACGGGATCACATCCAAAAAAAAAAGGATTCCTCATGGTCTAGAACCACTCTTAAACAGTCCTTGAGTCCCGGAGTGTAGAGTCCTGGAATTTGCCCAAAACGTCAAGGAAGAAGAAATCCACTGATATGATAACCTGGTCATTCAGGACATTCAGCTCATCAGCTGACATTTTATTGCCACATAATGTTGATGAGCCTAGACCGGACCAAATGAAGCAACCACAGATCATCCCACTGTTTCCAGTGTGGTTTGTACAGTGGGTACTGTGCACCCACCGCTCTGGAACAGGGTCAATCTGAACCTGAAATCTTTATGCTCCCAATAGCAAACTGAAGCCTTTTTTATGATAAGTCTCATTAAGAAGTGATTTTCTTATGGTCACACAGCTGGTTAGTTCCTATCCTGTGTGTTCTCATCACACTGTGTGTGTGAAAATGCTCTTACTTTCATAATTAAATATAGACTCTAATTTTTATTGTTGATCATTACTTTTCCAAGCATTTAAGTAATCTTTGATCATGGTCATTCATATAATTTTTTTTTCTAAAAGCATTCCTTCACAAATTTGAAAGTTCAGCACTATCCCTCCAGGTTTTAATAATGTTTTGGATGGTAGTTCATGCAATTTCAGTAACTTTAAGGTTTTCTTTGCTTTTCTTTGCATATTTGCAGGCCAGTAATTTGACCCTGCTGAAACTGCAACTTTTTTTTTATGCCAGACAGTGAAAAGAAAGAAAATTAAGATGTTAAGCAGACAGACGTTATATCTTTTTAAATGCAATGTAAGATCAGAACAGCACAGTTTATATCTGAAACTTTGGCCAGCAAATCCAATCCTTTGACTGTATCAGTTTGTGTTTTTTAGCCTAGTTAGTATCATGCATTATCATCATCACATTTGCATGCCTGATGGAGTAGCTAATGAATTTTAGATTTGTTAACCCTGTAATACATCTGTGTTCATGTCTCACAGCTTCAGAGTCCTTGGTTTGATCCTGAAACGTGGTTCTGTTAAGCTAATGTGTCTCTGGGTATGCACAGTTCGCAGTCATGGACTGGCATCCAGTCTAGTTTGCATTGTGTCTGGAGTTCCAGGGATGTGTTTTCGATCTACCACAACACTCACAAGGATGGAGCACTTATTGAAGATGAACAAATGAATGTAAAGCATTTATCAGACAAAATGGCTCTTCCAGTAATTACCAGGAAGCAGCCCTGTTTATGCACTGTGCTTGGTTGTTTGTTTATGTGTTGCTCATGGTTAATTGGTGCGAAAGCGCAGCTCATCCGGCCCACTCCTCAGACGCCCTATCGCTCAGAGTGCACAAATACAGGTCATACACATAGACTAGAAAGGGTTAGACTAACGAAAGCCTCTTAGAGCCATGGTCTCCACAGACACACACACACAAACAACACACACACACACACACACACACACAGACACAAAGGGAATGGGCAACAAGTGCTTAGCTGTAAGATCTGAGCGTTTTTTTAATTTTGAACTGGGGTTAGAGAAAATGAGAAGTAGCAGACTTGAGGGGAGACTTGGGTATTGATCACATGGAGCGATGCTACAAGAGTTTTGACACAAGAGGATAGCTGTGTGCTCTGGAGTCACGCTTAAGCAGCTTGTGAACTCACCGCAGCGCCTCTCGAGAACCAGTATGGTGATGAAATGATCAGCGGAACAGAAAGCTCTGTTGCTGTAATCCGCACAATGGATTTTAATTAGCATAATGAAATCGAGGAGGACGCAGAAAATGAAGAAACCACTGGTTGCCGGGACGAGGGTAATGCGCAGGAGAGATACAGCCTGTAATATTCATGGGGTTTTGTAGCATGAACTACGAGACAGTCAGAGTCTTTCTCCCTCTCCCTGTGTGTGTGTGTGTGTGTGTGTGTGTGTGTGTGTGTGTGTGTGTGTGTGTGTGTGTGTGTGTGTGTGTTCTTACTGGTGCATCTTTGGGTCTAACCTCATAAATCAGTGTTGCTCAACGGGCTGTGGAGAAAGGGCTGATGAGTTTGTGTGTGAGAGTGTGTGTGAGAGAAAGATAGTGTGAGAGAGAGAGAGAGAAACAGAGAGCGAGAGAGGGTTATTTACTGTATCTCTGTGTAATCAGAGTGCCTTTTCCAGGAAGAGGACACATAAGGCCAGTCACACTTGGCAGCTCAAGGGCATATGTATACAGGCCATGATTGAGTAATCTCAGAAACATTACTGTCACAGCTTTCTGAACAGAGTACACCACGATCATGTTGTCGCTTTATTGCATGCCAGGCTTCACCGCTTTCTTGTTTCTGTGATTATATCTTTTGTGCACATATTTGTGTTTCTGAATATAAGATGCTGATGACAAAAATCTGTCTGTATTTGTTTGGCATTTGCACTTTTCATATATATATATATATATATGTATGTGTGTCTGTGTGTGTGTGTGTGTGTGTGTGTGTGTAAGCTTAGCCATGCTTTTCTATCTTAGTGGGGACCAGATGTCCTTTCCTCAAGATTGCAAGTCCCCAAGAATTAAACAGCTTTTCCTTTCTTTCTTTTTTTTCCTTACAAAAAACTGAGTTAGATAGAGAAATGACGTTAATTATCAATGCAAGGTCCTTGCAAGGACAGTAAGACAAATGTTTGTGTGTGTGTGTGTGTGTATGTGTGTGTGAGGGTTTGTGTGTATGTGTGAGAAGACGAGTTAGCAAATGGGTAAAAAAAGAATATCGATGTTCAATCACATCTTCTCTAAGCCATTTTTCTTTCAAAGGGACGGTTCGATCAGATCTGTTAGCATAGGCTGCGTGTGTGGAAGAATTTMGTCTCGTCCTGCTTGTTGTATTGTTTTCTTTCCCTTGCACTACACCATTTCATTTATTTATCGTTCGTCCGACATCACCAGGGACAGAGACAAGTGGAGTAAATAAAAAGGAGGGAGGAAGAGAGAGCTTCCAGCAAAGGATAACAGGGTTTAGTAGGTCTCTGAAACAAAGCAGCTCATTGATTGTGTAATGAGCTTTTATCTGCTGGTATAATTGCTCTGTTCATGTTGCCTCATGTTTGTTCACTCTCTGATTAATTACCGGTCTGCCTGATGTCAGAGCAGTCTCAACTATACTTAGTGTGTGTCTTGACCTGTTACAAGGGTCTGGAGTCACCATATGGGCAGCCATGGATATGACCAGCAATATGTGATTAATGGAACTTTGCAAATTAATCAGTTATCTTTTTTATCAAACGTTTGTCAGTTGATTTAATTAATTAAGTTAATGGATCAGGCTTTAAATTAGAATTGATTCACCTTTCAACAAAAAGTTATTTATACTTGGTTATTTATGTAAAAAAAAATCTTTAAACTACTGTATACCACTGCTTTTGCAGAAAATAAGATTTGAGATTTTTTTTTTTGTCAAACCGGAATTTTTGATCGTGAGAATAACAGAGCACAGTTAGGAGACTAAAAACTACTTTTATTTTTGTGTATAATGCTCTTATCCAAGTGTTTCGCCAGTGGCTTGGATGGTCACATTTGAAACACTGGCCTCCCAGGAACCCATTTAATGGCACAAACAAAAACTGCTTAGAGTGAGGTCATGACTATCTAGGGGAAGTGGCAATAACTGGGGATGTGGCAAGTTAATGTAATGTGCTAGTAGTGTTCATGAATGATTGTGTACAGTCAGATGCATCTCTTGTGCAAGTTGGTGACAATTTATCCTTCCTCTTTCAAAGATCAGGCTTTCCATTCGCTGAATGCTCATGTGAATGACTGTAGTGGGCTCTGAGCCACTTTGGCTAAAAACTAAATCAAATCGAAAATCTCAGTTCCTAAAAACATTAAACTGAATCATTAAAACCTCCAGAGACTAATAAACTAATAGCGTCCATACAATAGTAAATTTTTTCATATGGTTTTTAATCCCCAAGAAACTACTAAAATTGGCCTGGAAACATCTGTACACATTTACTCTAATAAGAGCCACAATCTATGAATTTGCATTAATGTGCAAATTGGAGTTGGCAGCATATCCTGCTACCCCTGCCAAACTATTATATTATCCATCATTTACCACAGATAAACACAAGTGGATTTTCAGTGTGTATGACTATGAGCTTGCACAGATTCGTAAAAAACCTAACTGCATGGAGACACTCACCATGCAGTTTCCCACTGGGATTAATAAATCTTAAATCTTGAATCACTTTATCAGCTTCTCCTGTCATGCAGCAAAAGCCCAGCGTATGAAATCATGCACATACTGTACAGATCAAAAGTACCAGTCTGGATGTTGGCATGTTCTGCTTTCTGAGATGCTTTTTTTTTTGCTGACCACGTTGTAAAGAATGTTTTCGAGTCCCTATAGACTTCCTATCAGGTCGAAACAGACTTGAACCAGACTGTTCATTCTCTCCCGACCTGTCTTATTACCAAAATCAATGCAGAACTGCCACTCAATGGATGTTTTTTGTTTTGTTTTGTTTTTTTCCTAGCCTTCTGTGTACGATCTAAAGCACAGGTCTTCAATCTTATCCACGAAAGGCCAGTGTGGCTTCAGGCTTTCATTCCAACCAGGCAGGACCCACACCTTTATTCCACTTGTGTAGTTAAGCAGTTCATTTTGGTCTCAAATTAACTATCAAATGCCCCTCCAGTCCAGCCACGCTGGCCCTTTACAGATCAGATTAAAGTCCTCTGCTCTAGTGGGGACTACTTTTTATGAACATCCCAGGACAGCAACCGTTTCTGGAATACCTAAACACTTCACTTCAAAAAATGACATCTTAGGAAGTGAAACTTTCTTGAATATAGCCAAACCTATTTATAATTTATCTATTGTATCTATAACTTAATACAATTTTCTTTACAACAAACAAAATATAAGATTATTAATTTAAATTAAAATCAAATGGATCTAAAATTGTACATGAAAAATTCTTCAGAAAATTTGGCTTTCTTCAAAGATATTGTATATTAAATTTTGTCCATATACAATATATTTTTACTTGCACAGATACCATTTTCTATGATATGAGTTCTTTAACTATTTAATAGATAAAATCATTGAGGTGACATTTTTTCCCCAATATGCTGATTGACATGAATATTAACTGTAGCTATTGACCTGTATCTATATACTGTAGCGTCTGAATTTATACATTGCACTGCTGACACAATGTTGGCTAATTGGACTGCATGAAACTGAAATCTCACATTTGCACCTAGACATCTGAGGAATCCAGGAAATACCTGCAGTGTGCATGAACCATAATAACAGTAGCTTGTAGTAATAGTGATAAGATTAATAAAGTTAATTATAATAAAGTTTAATAAAGAGAAACAGGAAAAAAAGTCCTTCATCAGCTGTGCAAGCAAACACACAAACAACTCTCGAAAGCCTCCATAAAAACTTCCTCAGAAACTAACAAACAAACACTCAGGGCACTCGCATCCGACCCAGACTTCCTTATTGTCCATTTATTTGCATGATAAAAGGGCCGCCTTCAATTATTTAGTATACCTTATTTGATCAGCTACTGAGAGCCATGTATTCTTCTACACAGACAAGCTGGATGTTTTCCCTTCATTATTCATGAAGTGGAAGAAAGAGAGGGAGAGAATGAGAACGGTGTGTGTGTGTGTGTGTGTGTGTGTGTGTGTGTGTGTGTGTGTGTGTGTGTGTGTGTGTGTGTGTGTGTGAGAGAGAGAGAGAAAGAGGGAGAGGAAGAGATAAACTGAGAGCACCAACAAAGCAAGCAGCATTCAGTTTCATGATCATTAAAAGTGTTTTTCTTTTTTTCAGCTCAGATAAATATTTTAGAGCAGGTGAAACTTAGCTAGTGGCTTTTTTCCTTATGGGGTTACAAAAGGAGGTCAGGTGTGCTGTGCTGCTGTATTGACTTGTAAGAGCACAGGAATCGGGAGTTCAGTGCTCTTGTAAATTATACACATATAGAGATAGAGTACTAATGTAAGAGAGGGAGAGTATATATATATATATATATATAGAGAGAGAGAGAGAGAGAGAGCTTTGGCTTCATAAAGTCATGTGTTTTGAGCTTGATGCATAGTTGTATAGTCTACTACAATATACTGACATACTGCCATCAAACAAAACTGTAACTGTAACAAAACACGACTTATACAGTCATATATTCCAGCCAGTAACAACAACCATGCCTCAGATATCTCTGGCTGGTTTTCTGGAGAAACCCAAAACAGTACATCTAGATTACTCACAGGTATCTGACATGTTGGGTGTTTGGGGTGTCACATGGTAAAGGCCACATGGTGAAAATAGACCTCTTACTTCAGTGTGCTGCTCTCCTCACTACGGGATTAACCATCAGCATGAGTCAGAGCGGTGACTATCCCTCATAACACTGAGAAATATTCTTCTAACTGGGGCTATGTACAGAATGGAGTATGGGAGGCATATTTTCGGAAGTAGCATTTCAGATGTAAGATGGGAATGAGTCAGACTGGACAAACCCTACCTTTGCCTGAGGAAGTCCAGTTGGTCTAATATAGGTCCGCTTGACATTTATGAGAAATAAGCAAGAAGCCGTTAAAAAGCCCCACCTCCCCAAAAAAGATTCTATGTAAAGAAATAAAAATAAAAATAAAAAAATTCTCCTCTTTTGGGTTGCTCTAATTTTAGTTTTAATACAATTACTATATATTAAAAATCAATACTATGACTATCTAATTATCTATTAATACTAATTACTATCTATTAAAAACCAGATCAATCAGATTTTAGTCTTGTCAGAATTTTCAGATAGTGCATCTGAATAAAAAAGCGCACAATATTCTTTATAGAAATAATAATTAAAAAAAAAACGATGTCATTTCTTTATTACAATGACACTTTAGAAAGTGCTTGTTTCTGTCATCTCCCGCAGAAGCTAAAACTAAAGCAAATCTCAGATGGCTATCCACCAATCAACAATACTTCTAAGTGAAAGCATGCTACCACGGAAAACAGGGAGGACAAAACAGAGTAAGCACATCGAAATTTCCTCCAAGTTTTGTGAGAAATAGTGGTTTGAAAACGAAAGTATTTCGAGACCCCAGCTGCAGTATGATGCTGAGGCTGTGGTGAAGAACGTTAATGTGTGTCACCAACATCCCAAAGACTAAAGCAGAAAGAACTCACTTGTTGTCAGAAATAAAACTACTGTATGTAGTTGGAGAGCATTTGTTACCATGAACGCAGCCACAGTCCCCTCTCCTCTCAACACCCTCTCTGACGGCACTAACTGATCAAAAAAACTCATTTTTCGCTTCACATTTTTGTCTGCCTTACTCTTCAGTTTGCATTTAACACAAAAACACAATGTATTATTTTGGCTAGTAAAAAATATATGCTCGGGTAGGCCCGTGAGTCAAAAARGTTTATTTTGGACCCTGGGCCTCGTGTCACAGATGGAAAATTGAACTTTCGTAATACTGTTTTAGAGAACCGTAATCATTTGTACACAGACATGCAGAACCTACAGTATGTATGCAACTTTGTGATTAATTACTGGTTCCTACTCCCTTTTCTTTATTCTAATAAATAAATATAATATTCTTCTTATATTCCTGCTTCTCAGGAAAAGGCAGATACAGTTCAGTATATAGAGTATAAGCACATATATAAGTGAATCAAATAATACTGTAAGTATAGAAATATTAATAAGTGAATGAGAAAGTATCTCAGTAACATCAGGTTAGTATTCCCGAAAGCAAGACATCATTTCTAATTGTCATTTTCAAGAACTGTACTTTTCCAGAGCTGATTCATTTCAAATTTACCTGACAATCTCTCATCTATAGGATTCGATTATGTAATTACTATGGACATTAATATTACTTAAGAGATACACAGGAAGTCTGGAAATCTTATGCCGATTGAGCAGTATATGAGATTTGACYCAGTCTGTGTCTTTTGTCTTCTATCACACATCCTCCCTGTCAGCTGTAAAGTAAGGGCCAAGTTCGGCTTGTCTAGAACAAAAACAAACTGAAACCCTTTGCCTGATTTTTTGTTTTGTTTTGTTTTGTTTCCCCTGTCATCTACCCCTGAGAGAATAATTTTGGGTAGAGCTGGGAGCAGCATGTCTGCAGGGAGGCAAAAGAAGATGAGTGTGGCATGACTCTCTCTGGCCTCTCACTTTCCTTCTGAGCATCTGTCAGATCGGTCTTGTATCAGGAGCACTCCCTGTTGATCTGTGCAGGAGAACGTCAGTAATTGGAGAGCGCCACTGCTGTTCCCGAGTTGAGCCTCTTGTCTCAGCTCCCAGTAGGACTACAGGTCTAACTCCTGAAGTCATGTTTCCCAGGGCTGCTTCAATTTGTCGTATGTGAAGTGCCAGCTTGAATTAAAACGAACTGCTCAATGAGGGCATGAAGGCCATCTGAGCATGTGTTTCAGAGGTGTTTCTGTAATCTTCTCCTTGCAAATGAATCACCCTGAACCGGGTCACGTTACAAGCAGCGTGCAGAATGCGTCAGCACGTGGCACAGGACAGCTTTCCAAGAACACCACAGCTCGCTGAATCAGAGTGAATCAGTTTAGGCAGTGTACAACACTAGGTAGGACGAGGCATGTGGATACATACTGACAGCAGGGTTGCTGTGGGAGGCTTTGGCGCAGCTTGATCTGCGTGTTGTGGACGGAACATTGAGCTGAAGGCTTCCGCTGGGCTTTTCTGTCTGTCTGGAGAATTTGTCAGCATAGATGTTGCTTGCTTCATGCAGCGGTATTCTAACACCAAAGCTCGTGTTAACTCCTATTAAAGATTCTTTTGAAAGCATTTTAGTGTGCCATATGTTAGGAATGGCACAGTCAAGTGTTTTATTTGTCTTTATTTCGCCACAAATGTGTAACAGTGGAGTAAATCCATGTTCAGTAGCACCATCTGCTCCATTTGTGGTCTGGACAAACAGTCCTACAATGTACCCTTTGTGTATGAATGTGTGCGTGTGTGCGTGTGTGTGTGTTTATAAATGGTGACAACAAAGATAGTACTTAGATCTAGAGAAACAAAGAACCTGAATAAATGTTTTATTCATAATCAATTTTTATGTAATGTAAGACATCGGAAGTCTAACAGTTAAAGTAAGAGTACAAAAGGACAGTTTGACAGCAAAATGAGATAAAGGAATCCTCTTGAAAAAAAGGATATTTCTTTCTTTCCAAAAGAAGCAAGAAGTATTTAAATCTGATCGAGTCACATGGGTGTTTACAAGGGTAAATGCTAAAATGTTTTGTCAAAATTGTTTGAGTTATATAAGTTTGAATTCTGTGTGATTTTACAAAATGTTATGACATCATCTCCCACATTCTTTTCACAATGGATAAATTAACATCCAGTTTTTAAGTATGCAGTTTAGTATCATTAATATGTTGGTTAAGTTTTAATTAAAGAAAACCTGATTTTATTATGAGTCAAAAAGCAAGTGGTGTCAGCAAATTACATGAGAGAAAAAGTACACACCAAAACCGATTTAATTACAAAGATTGTTGAAGATCATGAGAAACATTATAAGTAATAAAAACCTTTAGTTTACAGCATCACCAGCTTCCTTTTCTACTAGTTTCAGTTTCACTTTTGTAGCATCTTATCAAGAGTGCAGTTACACATCCTTTAACATCCATTCGTGCAACATAATTATTTCATTGTTCAGATATCTCGATGAACAAAGGGACAGTGGACATGACCAGACGTGACAATTGCAACATAAATATTACTGTAAGTACAATGTGGCATTTTGTATTCTTGTTATGGCAGTTGGTTTTGCACAAAACAAGTACTACTGACAGCATGAGCAAGAGAAAAAAGGAGGAAGTTGCAAATGTATCACTGACATTAAAAAACAGTAGTAGTACATTAATAAAAACCTGTAGTCCATTAATGCTGGGGTGACTGCAATGGCCGCAACAATGTGTCATCTTTTTTCCCTTTCCTTTTTCCTGTTTATCTGCATTTAACATTTAATTCAGTCAGGGTAGCTGCTGTTTTGCACAGCTGGTAGTTTCGTTTCAGTAATCACGTGACAGAATTAAATTGTGCAGTTGGCTTTTCATGATGCGTCAACTTGTCATGGTACGGGTCATGAAGTTTAAAGTTTCTAAACAAGTGAAAGTTCACAAGGCATCTTGCTAAGCCTAGGGGTGTGACTTAGGATCCCACATGATGCAATAAAAAGGATGTGAGCAGGAGGTTTCTACTGTGGCCATGACTAAGCACTCAGATATGGAGCTTGAACGACAATTAAACTACATATACAGTAACATTAACATATGACAGTACATACTGTAATGCATTCACAGCACCTTCAGTAACTGCCTGGTCAGGGTTGCTGTGCTGCCATTATGTTACACCTCAGTTAGCCAATTAATTTTGTTCGAAAATATCACAGACAGGTGCTAAAACTGTACAGTATATGTAGTTATATATTAGTTCTCTCTCTCTCTCTGTATATATATATATATATATATATATATATATGGCGAACACCAGCTATTGTTATTGATTTATAGTGTTAAGTAATGAGGTTGAGGAACTCAAATCCAATTTTCTCTCCAAATGTGACAAAGATTTTATTTCTTTTCGGCTGACTGAACACACACATCTGATGTTTTTTTCGATCAGATCTGAGTCACATTCATATTGGGTCCTAGATCGGATACATATCTGGTACATCGTCATGTGACTCGAATGAGATCGGAATTCATACGACTTTTGTGGTGCTCGCTAACGTCAGTCAGCACCAGCATTTCAGGGATTTCATACTGTATCATACTAAAACATCTAAAATGAGGCAACTGGCTTTCAACGTTCTTCTGGACTTCAACAAATACAGCCGACTGCCTGCTCGCTATCCTCCAGAGCAAAATCCTAAGCAGACTTTTGCTAAAATGGCATCCATTGTTTGTGTGAATGAGTGGTCACATAAATATGACAAATGTGTTTTAACCCAGATGGCGCAAGCAAAGACGTATCGATATGCAGATGCGGGCAAGGTTCAGAGCACACATCCACATGTTTATCTCAATAATGGAGAGTTCTAAGTGTCCTTCCTTGGACGTATCATGTTTCCTCACCAGACGTCACCGGTCTCGCAGCATCCCCCCGTGAATGGTTCTGGTTCTGTGTGGAAGAATATGCATATAAAAGATTCACTGCATTTATGTGAGCAGCACACTTTACATCGCCAGCAGACTCTGACTCTCCTCAGCAGGGAGGACTTGTGGTATAAAAACAGGTCGTTATTCATGCCTGAGAGAAACTCATTGCAGATCAGCAATCTTATGGCTTTATTTAGGCTGAATGATAATGAGGCATAACAATGAATTCAGGTTATGAGGCTCGAACAGTCTCAGTAATAGTGCTGACTGTGTGTTGACATTTTGCTAAAAAGATGCAGACATCTAGTCAAAACATTTACCTTTACAATCATAACAGCCCAGCGGCTTTCAAAGGGAAACAGTAAACAAGGACACCGATATTACTAATAAATTAAATGACAGAAAATATTCTGTCTTTTACATTTAGATTTTTTAAAGCAAAAATAGAAGCTTTTGATACTTTGTACATGCATTATTTACAAGAATTGTGCCTTAAAAAAAAAGAGAGAGAAAGCAATCTGCGTCTGATAGCAACTGCAATTCATTCCAATGACACATTGTTATTCTGAGAAAGACATTTGGTAAAATAGCTGTTGTCCTGCACTCACTCCCAGGTCCAGTTAATGATTGGGCTCGGTGATATCTTCTATCAGCATGCTCACTCAGCTTTTGTTTTCAGCTGTATCCTCCCCCATCACTCCCTAGGCTGCATGAAAAAGAGATGATCGAGCACATTGTTTTCCTGTCAAGAATACAACACATACACACACATCTCATCTCGAATCCACACACGCTTAGACAAGCTGCAGGTGAACTTCTATATATGCTCATTCTAAAACAGTGCATTCTAAAGAAACTAAAGGATACCCGTTTATATCATGTCTTCTAGACAGCCTTCTTTCAGCATTAAGTTGAAACCTTGTTATTTTACATTTACAGTACAGCATTTGGCAGACACCCTTATACAGAGCGACTTACGTTTATTTCCCACTACACTTATGAGCAGGGTTAAGGGTTAAGGGCCTTGCTCAAGGGCACAACAGGTACTGTACGTGTTGATGGGGTTTGACCCACAAGACGTCCGAGCAGTAGTGTAATTCAATGCCTTAACCACTTAGCAACCCATGCCCAGGTGACTCTTTTCCATTTCTGCTTGTTACTGTTACTAATATTTATTGTCTGTCTTAGATTAAGATGTTCAAAAAAGCTGGATGAACTAGTCTTATGTCCTAATCATATTTTTTGGTTAACCAGGCTAAAATAATAGCTAAAGTAATTGATCCCGCAGACTATGTGTACAATACTGCTGTTTATTTTTTGTTGTTGTTTGTTAATTCCGTTATTTGTTTAATATTTGAAAAATATTATGAAATTTAGACATAGAGAATCTACTTTCATATTTTTTGGGAAGAGAGAGGACATGTAGAATCCAGAGTCTATCAGTGCCGACATTAGGAGAAGTGCATTTGTACGATATGACTTTGTATTACATTTGGTTAAATATCTCAAAACAAAACAAACAAACAAGAAAACAGCAATCATTGGCTAACATTTACTGTAGACCAGTGACACGTTTCTGTACAGTTAACAGAAATTTATCATGGAGGACAATGCATTTTTTTGTACAATTTTACTTTCCATTGCCATATTTAATGTCAGCAAATGAGCTCTCTTTATCACAAATGAGTAGCACAGATGCTATCTCACCCCCTATCTGTCAGTGCACGGAAGAATCACATGGATACCTACTTCTTACATGCCAGGACCTTCCTACAGAGTCATGACACATTATTTTCAATAAATACCAGCATCATACAGCCATCGTTCCCTGTCTGTTGTGCCACATGCACACCATATGGAGCTGTCAGCTTAGCAGCTTGTGACTATGCTCTGAACTTCAGGTAACCTGTCCTCCAAATTTGTGGCATGGCGAGTACATTTTTTTTTTGCACTATGGTGTTTTCACTGGAAATCTATGGCATCCATTACAATTGAGGTTAATTTTCATGTTTAAATTGTTAGCCGCACACTTTCACACTGTCACACAACTGAGACTGTTAGATTAGCTAAAGTCCTCTAACTACTTCTAGGCAAACTGTAGTCAGGTTTACATCCATTTACCCCGTGTGCTACAAAATGGTAGTGCGGCTACATGGTTTTGGTGTGCCATACCACAAGCTGTTCTTGGTTTAATCTGCTTTTAAAGTTAGCTAGACGTCCCTTTGTTTTATACCAAACACCAATTAACCACAATCAACCAAGCAATGCTAAACAAGTCAGTGTGTGCACCTTCTGGAAGCTGAAGACAGGCATGAGCTCTGTTGCTCACTGCCTTTTCAGGGATCATCTAAAGGACACCATTTTTGGCTTGGACATCCTTTGTGCTGCCTGCTTAGCAGTGATCACTATGCCAACACGGTATGCTGGCAGATTTAGACCCTGATTTGGAGTCAAATCTGACCCAACCACCACAGTCTAAACAGCTCAATAGATGCCAATGCCACATCCTGTGCCAACTGATAAACATAACAAGGAGCGAGAAACCAATCTGAGTAATTTTCTAGGTAATTAAATGGCTTTGTGGCAGACATGAAATCAGTGTTTCACGAGCTGAGACCATACATCGCTGAGATTAGCTTCCGACAGACCTGTTAGTCTATCGATTAGTCACAGTCCCTGTACCTACACATATTCCAGAACCACCAACGACAGCTTCAGCAACACTTGTTGGATAGTGCTGCACAATCCATGAAGTTCAATTTTCCTTTTTGCTCAACACCAGCCATGACAGAATTTGCTATATTTTGGTGCAAAGGTTTTATTCAGAGCTTTAATGGAAGATTGAAACAGAACTGCAGCCGGGCTCTGTGGTGTACATTCTGACTAATACGACAAGCAGCATGGCCAGGGTAAAGTGTTCCTCATTGTGCTGAAACATCTAGGTCAGCATATTAGCTAACTTATCATGATCATGGCTTATGCATGGCACCAAATGTTATTCGCACCATTCTCTCTGCCAGACAAGAGCAAATGGCACGCTTGTGATTTGGGCCTGACTCCAAAGAGGCCCAAGAGAGACGAACAAAGGTTTCAGATCCATGGACCCAGCATGACCTCACAGATCATCCCTGTGACAATTTTGGGCTACTCCAACTCAATCTTGTTGAGTGYAAATATTGTGTTTAGACAATGGTCCTATTTATACAAGGGTTCTTGTATAAACTTTATGTGGTCCAGTATACTTTTAAATATATGTCAATATTTCCGTGAGACAATGCAGGACACCTATAATTACTGTCTAATGAGGGATCTCGATATTCCCCATATACTGATAGCTACCTGTGCTGATAAATTTCTCTTTAATCTGACATGAGGTGCATTAGTGTCTGGATCTCAAAAATAATGTCTGCCATTAGCTCCCACCTCCGTGTATAGCCTGGCTTCGCCGCGCCAGTGCCTGCTTAGTATTCACTTAACAACAGCTTCTCAAATGTCTGAACGTCATCCGTCCATGCATCAAAGTTGCAAATATCCCAGCGAGGTTCCTTTTAGCTTCACTGCATTGGGAAGCTCTTATAACCAACATGCTGTACTCTTAATTTTGCATTTGTCAAGCCATGTACACCTTGTCTATACACAATTACTGCTGTTGCTGTTGATTTTTAAGGTGAAGTCTGTGGGAGTTTGTTACTACAACCTGAGGAGTGTGGTATCCTTGCACTGTCTTTCTCGTGGCTTCATGTTTACTTCACGTAGTGCATGAATACCTCTACCGTTTTATTGACAGTATGTTAAATATAACATAATCCATTCGTGTGGGTGTGGACATTAGCTACACCTGTTTAACTGCCCCTTAATGCAAATATCTATTCAGCCAATCACGTGGCTGCAACCCAGTGAGTTTAGTCATGGAGACATGGTAAAGACAGATCTGCTGAAGTTCAAAGTGAGCATCAGAATGGGGAAGAAAGGTCGTTTAACTGACTTGGGATGGTTGTTGGTGGCAGATGATAGCCACCAACAACCATCCCAAGTCAGTCTGAGGATTTTACAGAGAATGGTCAGAAAACTAGGAAATATCCAGTGAGCTGCAGTTTTCTGAGTGACAATGCCTTGTTGATGCCAAAGATCAGAGGTCAGAGGAGAATATCCATACTGGTTTGAGCTACATCTACATCTACATCTAGGCATTTGGCAGACGCTCTTATCCAGAGCGACTTACATTTTTTTTTTATTATTATTATTATTATTTTTTTTTTTATCTCATTACATCTGAGCAATTGAGGGTTAAGGGTCTTGCTCAAGGGCCCAACAGTGGCAACTTGGTGGTTGTGAGGTTTGAACCTGGGATCTTGAACCGTAGTCCAATGCCTTAACCACTGAGCTACCCCTGCCCAGCTGATAGAAGGGAAACAGTAATTCAAATAAAATCTGGTTACAACTGAGAAACATCTCTGAACACACAGCACTTGAAGTGGACCTTGAAGTGGATGGGCTACAACAGGAGAAGACCACACTGGGTGTCACTCCTGTCAGAAAACTGAGTTAAGAATTCACTTGGCTCACCAATATAGGACAAATGAAGATTGGAAAAATGTAGCCTGGTCTGACGTGTCTTGATTTCTGCTGTGACATGCATGTTGTAGGGTCAGAATTTGGTTTAAATTATATAAAAGCATGATTCCATCCTGCCTTGTGTCAACACTTCAGGCTGGTTGTGGTGTAATGGTGTGGCTACCTACAGTAAGTATTGTTGCTGACCATGTTCATTAATCGAAGACCACAGGATGACGTGCACAAAGCTAAGCTCAAATCATCTCAAATTAGTTTCTTTACATCACAATGAAAATTTGCTGTACTCAAATGACCTCCACATTCACCAGACATCAATCCAATACAGCACCTTTGGGATGTGGTGGAACGGAAGATTGTCATCACGGATGTGCAGCTGACAAATTTGCAGCTACTGCGTGATGCTGTCATGTCAACATGGACCAAAACCTCTAAGAAATGTGTCCAGAGCCTTGTTTAATCTATSCCATKAAGAATTAAGGCAGCTCTGAAAGCAAACGCGGGTCCAATCCAGTACTAGCAGTGTATACCTAATGAAATGCCTGGTATGTGTATTCTTGCTATCATGAGCCGGAAGGTGATCATTTTTCCCCAGTGTGAACAAATTACTGTACCTAGTGCAGCAAAAAATGCACATTGGCCTATTCTTATTCATGAGCATGAAGAGCACAACTTCATTCTATTCACTCTTCACATTCTGTAAAAGAAATATAGATGGAGGCATTCATATTTCATTGAGCAGAGATTAATATTTCTGCCATAGTTTTACTCTTCTATTCTGTCTGAGTCCTCGCCCACTCGGTAACATCAAGTCCGAAAGTCTTTTTTTATTTTTTTCTGTTCTGTTTCTCTGTAGTTCTGGGCAGACGATGAGGATTAGATTACACATCGTGCCTTTAGCAGTTTGCTGAAATCGACCAGTTGTAATTTGTGACCTTTGTACAATAATGTCCTATCTGAATGAATAAAAAGGTTTGAGTTGTAGAACATCTCTGACCTTCCAGCTAGCATGACTGGAGTGAAGTACTGAAATTTATATGTACATCTCATTACAGTCTACACGCTGAGTCTACTTCAAATGAACATTATTAAAATTGTGGGATTATTATTCTGTACATTTTTTTTTTTTTAACAAAGGCCAAACACAGACAGTACTAGTCTGTAAGATCAAATATCTTTGAGTCTATCARGCTGATTCGTATTAATTTCTCATTAAATAATTCATAAATCTCCAATAGAATTATGATCATAAACACTTTTTAATGCGTTTTATTTTTCTGAAAGCATTCTTTTAGAAAAGACTAAGGTGATCAAGTAACAGTCAAGTATTGACTGTTTATGGCTGTTAAAGTAAACAGAAGCTAACTTGTCTCATTGTCATACAGCATCATTAAGAGTGTGTGTCCACATTTTACATGTTTGGTTCGATTAAAATGAACTCTGTTGTTAGTTGCTCTGTTAGTGCAGTTCACTTAAACAAATGTAAACGCTGCCATCTGAACCTCAGTACGTACCAAGACCGAATGGTGGGTCCAAACAAATTCTGGTGCAGTTGGATTGAAAAGTGAATGCACCACGGACCAAAGATATGGAAATTAATCATCTGATAATGATGCCGCACCTAAAAACTTTCACTGGTCGACTTTGTATCTGTGACATCTGATGTAGAGGAGGCAGCGTTTGGATGCGCACGGAGTGAGGAAAATGTCCTGTCTGCCCCAAGCAAGGTACTGGACGAATTTAGAAAAAAGAGGAAAACAAAATGAGATACCTAAGGTCATTAATAAATTAAACACAGCCAAATTAAATATTAAATTTAATGAGCATCCAAGGACATTCACTATGGACAGCACACGAGAGCAAAGGAGCGCACGTGATAGCCCAGCGGGGCTGCGTTCAATGACATGAGTGCTTGTAAAACCTTCACGGGCGCACGACAGTTGAACAGTCCGATGAAATGTCATATGTTTTTTGCGCGCTTTTGTTATTGAATACAGCCCTGCTGTAGTATTTCACACTCAAGTGTTCTCTTACCAGGCACAGGAGCACAGAGAGTCTTGCAAAAGATTAATCATTACTGCTTGCATTTTTGTCATTTTTATTTAATTTGTTTATTCAAGTATTTGTTTATAATTTTGTAACTGATAGCTGTATGAACAAAAGCTAGTCGCAAAATAAAAACATCAGGCGCATTCCCGACATTTACGTCTCATTATCTGGATCCAGGCTTGTGTTGTTGAATAACATAATATTTTATAAACTTTTCAAGATTTTTCAGCTGGTAAAGATACCACCATATTGTATATAATCAACATGCCTTCCCTTGCTTTCACACCACGTGTGGTATTTTTGTATAACAGTACAGTAGTCTGTGTGCTATTCTTTACTTATTAGTCAGAACAAATATATAATTTTTAAATGTTACACAGAAAAATCAGGGCTGTAATATTAAAGAAAGAGAGGTGAGTAAAAAAACACTAATTAGCATAAAAGTATAAAAGGAATAAAGTTTATTAATCAACATTAAGAGTATAAAATGATGATCGACAGTAAGGAAGAATATTAAAAGAACTGAACATTCATTTTTGCATTTCAGTGAGAAAAAAGTCAAATATCATAAAAACTATAAATCACATTACTACAGTACCTGGCCACCCCTACAATAATATAAGACAACATTAACAGCACAGATTTATTTACTTGTTTATTTATTTTTACTTTGTGTTCGACGTATTTGCTGGCATCCAACTGCTATGTTTCAAAAATTGTCATACATCCATGTCGTTAAACTTCTCAGTAGCCGATCAACCGGATGACATGAGACAATGTGATTGGTCGCAGTAGACGATTGAGGGACCATAAACACGGATTAAGCAGAGCAATATTGAATACACTACGGGTTTTATCTGGCAAAACAATACGGATAACCAGAGCTGTTGAGGGAATGTTTTAGGAATAACTTTGAAAGCAGAATTAATTAAGCAGAATTAGGAAAAGCTTTTAAAGTCGAATTTTAAAGCTGCGTTAACGCTAGTCAGTGCTGGGGAAGCACCTGTTAGGGCTGAGTAAACGCTATTTCAGAAATTTAGGAGGTGCGTAAATGCTGTTCGTGTGTACTTAGCCTTCACTATAGTCCTGTTTGTAAAAATACTAATAATAAAAGTCAAGATTAAAGCATCCTGTAATGATGGAATTTATGTATCGTGTTTAACAACAATGCCAAGGGCCTCATGCTCTGAGGTCATGCAGTTAATCAATTTAATTACTGTTATCTCTTTGTTTGTGATTCTGTGAGTCATTAAAAAGTTGTGAAAGGCTTTATTCAAATAATTAAGAGACATGGGAGCTAGCTAGCTTCCTTCCTTGCTTGATTTATTTGTTTAAGCATTTCTCATCTTGTTTGATTCCCTGCGAATATTCCTCTGCTTTCAGTTTTCAGTTGAGGTCATTTCTGAGACTGCTGTGTTCTTGATGGATGAGTTTAATTGATGTAGACTCTGATTAGTATGAATCTCACACACTGGAGCTAGAAGTTGGGAAAGGTAGAGGTAATTACTAGTGGATGACATGATCCTCTAACCACAGGGACATAAGAGGGGAGAGATTACACACCCAAAGAATAATGATAAGAGGACATTGGAGTGCGGAGATACAAATGTGCTCTAAGCAGTTTTAAAATCTGTCTTCAGGATTTGGGATCCCAGCTCATTACAGAGCATAATCACACACATACACACACACACACACACACACACACACACACACACACACACACACACACACACACACACACACACACACACACACACACACACACACTAACCCTACAGCGCCTGTCTCTGGACTGTGGGAGTAAACCAGAGTACCTGGTGAAAGCCCAGCAAACAAACACCACACAAGGACAGGCACAGACTGGAGGCAATATTTGAGTCCGTGACCCTAAAGGTGGTGCGAGGCAACAATGCTAGACACTAAGCCACCCTGCCACATACTGTTCTTGTTGTTGCCGTTTGAGGTTGCACGTTTCCATCGACGGAGATCGAATTAATAATGACATTAAGGATTTTTTTCAATCTGTGTTTTGTCTGCAGAAACCTCCATTAATTTCAAATTCATTGTCAAGGAAAGAATCCTGCTCTGTATACGTGCATTTGAGGGTAAAGGAAAAGGAGCAGTAAACAGTGAACTCGAAATTTGATTAAAAAWWATAAAATCTCTTAATTCTTTTTAAAGGACACTTGCTCTCTAAGTAAGCACACTCTGGAGAGGCCATCAAACTCTATTGTCTACCTTTCTATTCTCTTTCCCTTTTTAAGCTCTTTTTACATCAGTCATCTTCCTAAGACCTCAGAGATGCTTGAGGTTTTATTTCTTAAAATTGCAATTGGCTGTTCAGACACTTAGTTCCCAAGACACCAGATACTGACTTTGCAAGGACATTTTGTTACACTAATAAGAATGTGGCGCGGATTCACTTGGGAGTAGGATATAAGAATAATTAGCTCGAATCCTACTTTATATTCTTCATCGGTGCTGACATTACAAGAGGAAATGTTCTTTCTCTACTTTCTTATGAATATTGCTTCCTGTCCGTAGTGTTTATTGTATCCTTTACTCGAAGTGAAGAGCTGGTATGTTGATGAAGGTTTACACAAAGGCAAGTGAGAGTGAGTATGGAACATTGATCTGCGGTAAAATTAGGCAGGTAATTGGATGTTCAGAGAAAGATAAACAGTTTTAACTATTTACTTTTTTAATAGTATATTATCCACAGTACAGGTTTACATTGTGCAGAGCATTGTCCAACGTGTTAGTCTGTAATTATGACAGAACAATATTCATAAACGAAGAAGGAAGTTTAGATAATTATAGTTTATTATTGTATTTAATATACTGTACAGTATGTGCGGTCGCCTGTGCTGTAGCCCAAATCAGTCTGAAGATAATAGTAGCACCGTCTCTCCCCCTCGGAAAGCAGGGCAAGTGTTGCTGTCTCGACTCTCAGTCACAGATACTGTAGCTTCGCCACACACTGTTATACCTTTTTAAGAGACTCGTTTTATTACGTTTAAGGACAGTTACGTGCCGTGTCACAGAGAAATGGACATCACTTGGAGTCACATAGGACTAGCTGTCAGAATGTTCACGATGCTACTGCAGAAAACATTAAAACAGAGACGAGGACTTAGGCGCTCAGTAAATGAGTTAAAGACCCAATAAAAAGACACTGATTGGACAGAGATCGGCGGAGTGAAGAGACGATGATGAGACTTGTGTTTAAATGTCACGAGCGACTTTAAGCTCAGGTGATGAAACAGAAACTGATGTGGATGATGCTGATAATCAAAGGGCTGACTCATTTATCATTGTAATCAAGTAATTCTTTAAAATTTGGCAGTAGACTAGACATGAAGAAGTGAAGAGCTGGATGGGTTGTCTTTCTGTAGGAATCAGAATAAAGCATTTAAGTGATTTTCTCTGTCTCTTTTTTTCGCCCACAACTATCAGCTCACTACATAAACGTTAGAGAGCTGAGAGGTAATTTAGATTATCTGTTTATTCATGCTGTCATCCTTGCATTGTGGATTTATTTATTTTATTCTTTTCTTATTGTATCTATTGTTGTGTCCTTCGTCAGTGCTCTTGTGTTGAAATGCATCATTAGAGTAGCAATGCCAATATAATTTTATACAAGGATACAGTAACAATAAAGATATTCTAGTCTATTCTATTCAATTTTGAATGTTACCTGATTTTCAGTGTATAAATCTAAATATGTATAAATAAATTTGTCAACTTATACAAGCTTTTCTGGTGGCATGGTGGCATAGTGGTTGTGTGAGTGTTTGCATGTGTGCCCTGTGATGCACTGGCACCCTGTCCAAGGTGTACTCCACCTTGAGCCTGAAGTCTCCTCGGATGGGCTCCAGACCTCTTTCAGGATAAGCGGTATAGAAAATAAATAAAAGCTTTTCTCAGGCTGTCACTGATATACTATATGAAACGAAACCGCTTTTAGTGTGTAGGGAGATATCGTATTGGTAAAACTCACAGATGAAATATCACTGGAATATGCCGATGTCGAGAGATAGATGAGAAGGATCATAATAACAGATGTGAGTGACGTCTGGAACAAACGGAGTGAAAATGACAGATGGTTAAGAAAGAAGAGGAACAATCTCAGGCTTTGCATGCGTAGACCATAGCGCTTCTGCTGATTAAGCTGATATTACAGAAGAGACAATCTCTAGTCTATCTTCATCTCCCAGATAACCACACAATGTAAAAAGAAAAAAAAAAAAACCATAAAGGCAACAGAGTTAATCATATCATCAGTCTTTGTTAAACCATCAACCCCTTTAGAGGATATATGGCAGGGTCTTAGATCATAAAGACAGAACGAGATGTTTCCCGTGTGCTTCACACCTGCGCCATTGTCCTCAAATGTAAGGAACAGCACTGAACGTGGCAATAATAAAGCAGACCTGTGATGATGCCGAGCAGCAACAGAGCACCATACTGTATAAACGGTGGTCCTGCATCAAAACTCCATAAAAAAAAAGAATAAATAATAAGGAAGCATTTTGTAAAAACATGCATTTGTTGTCCAATGTACAGTATGTGCATCGCGAGTGACAATCTGTAAAATAAAATTAACATTTTAACGCACATATATATATATATATATATATATATATATATATATATATATATATTATGATACTAAATGATCCTGAGCTTATATATATATAGTCTTGTTTTGCTTTTGTACTGTAATGTGACAAACCTAGCACAAAACATACAATTCTCATTTTCTTTTTCAATTTACCTTCACAGCATTGGCCTTAACCGCCTCATTCCACACCCCACCCCCCTTCCTGCGACTTTGGATTTTCTGTCCATTCAGAAAGAATTGAGAGCGGGTTTTCTTGTAACGAGCTTTGTCAATTGCCTAAATGTAAGTATGCACAATTTACACCACAGCCTCAGTCATTTGTGAAATGCTTTGACATTATAAACAAATAAAAAAGCACTATTGCCTGCAGGCTCTAGTGGCAAACTAATGCACTCCTGTGACTGGTGAGTGTGCAATGACCATAAAAATCCAGCGGATCCCTATGTGGAGGCGGGTGGGGGTGTTGGGGGGTGGTGGTGAAGGAGCAAGAGGCATTTCTGCAACCGTTTCCATCAATAAGTCTTGTCCGGACTTGCAGTGGTACTTTTTACTGTTAGAACCACTTGTTCTAGCACTCCAGTGGCGCGATCAAAATAACTGCTGCTGACACGACAACTGCTTTAAGAACACTTTTAAATCACTAAAGCAGTTACACACACAGTGCTATCAGAGAACTTCCAGCGGCGGTTTTATGCTAGTAGGGACTTATGTTATAGAGTTTTGATGTGACTTTATTAGACTTGTGGCCTTTAATATCCTTTAATGTATTATCTGGGTGCTGCAGTGTCCAAAAGAAGCATGCGCATTTGTTTCCCACTATAGGCACTAGATTACACTGATCTGGGACAGTGGAGGTCCCTGTAGTGTCCACCTTCGTCTAATAGCTATGGGTCAAATGCTTTCACACTCGTGCAGTCAGGCCTCTCTCAAGGTTAAACTTTCATTGTCATCGTCTCCTGCTGTGCTTCGAGCCAGGCAGAAAAATAGGACATCATGTGTGGTCTACAGACCTTGCTAGGACTGTCCAGTATTGCAAGCTTTTGAGCCAGTGTATGTTGCACTCTTAAAGGTGTTTCAAAAGGTTTTCTCGTATTTCGCTGTTTTATTTTTTTTCTCGTCATTTTCTGTTTTTTCTTCGTTTCATACAATCACATCAAATGAACTCTTCTGAATTTTGAGTAACACGGATGCATATCAGGAATTACTCGGTTGTCTAGAAGGGTAGATTACAGATGCTCATATAAAACCCTAAGTGCGTTTTAAAATTAGCAAGAGGATCAAGATAAAGGAGGACACTCGTTAATCAATCATCAATAAGCGTAAAATTATCAGGATTTTCCAGGCATGGCAATTTAGGCAGTTTTAATCACAGAACATATGTTTAACATGTAATAATTTGGGCTTATTTAAAAAAAAATGAATATTGGTTTAGATTGAAGCCTATTAGCATACTTGTACTTGGACCAGTTGTTTACAATGAAAAATCCATTCCGCAAAGTTCTGCAAAAAAAATTAAACGTGTTTTTAACGCGGCTTAAACATATTTAATTTTTCGCGCAGAAAGATGGCCAAAACCTGCGGTGAATCATGAAGAACCGTACTTCCGGCCACCGCGTGAAACCGCGTAGGTGAGATAGGGGTATTAAAGTTGACTGAGATCAATTAAGTGCATTACAGCACCATACATTCTTATTTTAAAGCCTTTTCTTGGATGCAAAAAAAAAGGGTATTTCAAATGACTTTAAGGATTAAAAAAAAACTAAGGCACACATTAAAATAAAGAATTATACAAAACACTAAGTTGTGCAACTAAACTTTCAGAACTAAAAGTTTCAAAATCTACATCTCAGGCATAACATAAGCCTTTACTGACAAATCTCTGTCGTTTTCTCTTGTTGCTTTCTTCTCCCCTTGGCTCGCTGATAATTTTATCCCTTCCATTTTACAGCCCGCAACAAAACGCTCCCTCAAATCAATACACAGCTAACTGTTAGCGTCTCCTTCCGCTTTGTGGGTGACGTAAGCGCTTCTTCTTCGTTGGTGTTTACTGGCGGCTTGCATCCGGAAGCTCGCTGTGTCAAAAGCGTGCTGTCAACAAATAATTGCGCAAAAACATAACGCAAGCTTTTAAAATGAATTAAACGAAGCTTCGAGGCAGAAGATTTTGCCTCGATCATTTTTTGTAATTGAATTACTCGATTTACTCGAGGAATCGTTTCAGCCCTAGCTCAGATTAATAATGAGATAAAAAAAAGTAAGTCACTCTGGATAAGGTCATCTGCCAAATGCCGTAATGTAAATATATAAATATATTTATATTTCAGAAATAATAATATAATGGTAATATGAATGATAATAGTCACTATATAGTATAAAATTGCCCATTTTAGTGTGTGCCAAGACAAATAACAAGTCATTTTATCTTTTTACTAAATTTTGTTTTGAATTGAAAACAAAATTCCTCTTTAACATCAGATCTTGTTTTATTGGAGTGTGAACTAATGTGGTCCGATTTGGTGAAGGCCTGCAATTCTTTCCCATTCTTCACAGATGGATAGGGAATCACTCTCACTTACCCTTCATTTAATTCTGATTCCGTTCCTTCCCGAAGATGCTTGTTTTAATGATACTAAATCTACCATGCTTAATTCAGCCAGTGAGCTATATCATTAGAGCTGCAACTGAATTTCTATTGGAGCCTCAAGCAGTCTTAGTCCAGTGGCACATAGAAAAGAGAGAGAGACAGAGAGAGAGAACTGCATCAACATATTCATGTACAGGTCTATAAAGCATGCTCTTTAACCTCCACGACTGGCTTTTATATGTAGAGCAAATATGAAGTGTAATTTAACACCAAAAAATGTGCAGCACACCTCGGGGAAGTGGAATATCCTTCTGAAACAATGACAACCTGCAGCATCACCAACAAAATATGTTACTCCTTGCTTTCATGCYTTTTAGTAAAGTGTGTCCAAACAACAGCTTCCTGTACACCCTGGAGTATAGATGTGAATGTATGACTGAAAGACAGCGATACAGCACTGCTGTCGGAACTGAACGCAGCTGAGGTGTATATCCTATAGAAAAGTTTCTCCAAGCTGGAGAAATATTTTTAATTTTATTTCAACCTATCATTCAAGCTATTATGTTTATTTATTTTTTTCGGTTGGTCATTTGACTTGAATAGGTTTAATCTAAATCTTAAAACAAGTAGAAATAGTGTCAACTCTAAATTTTTTCTTTAATAGTAGTGGACACTATATTCTTTAGAAAAAAGAAAAAAAAAATATATATATATATTGTACACGCTGATTTAATATTTCAGTAGCTTGGTTATGTTAAAAAATTAATCTTTGCTGAGGAGGATCTGTGAAACTTATCACATAAATTTATAACATAAACAGTTATCCCTACAGTAGCTGCAAACACAGTTTCAGAGCCGCTGCAGTATGGAAAGGAGAATGCTTATTAATAAAGATTRAATGTTTCAGTTATGCTTCTTGAAATCAAAACAAACTTAATCATATCTTTTATTCATTTAGAAAGGTGATCTAATGTACTTACTTCCAGTTGGATAATTATTTTATTTAGACTTTCACGACCTTTATGTTACAAATACTGTAAGGTTTAACGTTAGCATTTAAAGATAACACCTTTCTCTGACTGAGACATGAATTCAATCTCAGGCTACTGCAGGGTTAGACGCAGATGACTTTTTTTTTTGTCCCCCTTTCTGGAATGCGTGCTTAAAAAAAGATCACCTGTTAACCAAAAGACCTATTTCATTTCCACCAGTGCCCATGAGACACTTATTAATATCTGCCAGAGCCAGTTTAAACAGTGGAAGTCCCCACTTTTTTTAAGAACCTATCACTTTTGAGTTTCATTTAATTATAATAATTTTTTATTGCATTCATTTCCATTATAAACTTTTGACACTTGACACAGTCACTTATTATTATAATTTTTTTTTATCAAGTTAGGGTGGCAGAGAGCTATGTCCTTTTCATCTGATGAAGGGTAAATATGAGCTGACTTCTTCTTGGCCCTGACATTTTTGGAGGGCGGCATTTAATCAGCATAGATAGTCACAGAACCTGATCACAGTTGTCATTTACCCCCGTCGGGACATTGGCTTATATGTGGCAGATGTACATTTTTAGTGGCATTGGAGTGGGCTATGTGGTCCTGGTCCTTAACAAAAGTCTTAAAAAATAAATAAATAAAAACATCAGCTAGGAAAAGTCATAAAGTCGTAACAAGCTGTCATGCGTCACCCCTGTCAGGAAGCTAATTACTCTGCTTCACCACTTTCCATGCTAGCATTTATTGCAAATTTGAATAATTCACCTAGCAGATGGTAAGAATGTCAAGCAGTGACACTGATTTATTTATCTTTACCCTTTTCCCCCGGGTGGAATCTATGAGCCTGTCAGCGCCGTATAGTTTTAATAATATTGCGTTGCATGCTGATTCGTTTGGATTTCTTATGCCATTGCGATCACCTGGCGGTCCTAACACCTTCTCAGTTCCATATTCTCATCCATGCTGAAATCCCTGCACCTTTTAGATGKTTTTTTTTTCCCCTCACTAAGGTTGTACTCAGAGCACAGGGCTGTGACCGAGTGTGCGTTTAAGTGCGACCCTGTACACCTTCATCTGCTCCATTGTTGCAGACGACAGCCTCATTATCCTCTCTCGACTCCCAAACGTTCCCACCCAGCCCTAACACGTGCTCTCACGCTGAAGTTTAAAGGTGAGAAAGCACTGTTGGCTCTGTTATGTCAGGAAGAGCATGAGCAGGACTATTTTTAACTCTGTTTAAAACAACAGGGAAATCAATCTTCTTCAGCTTCATCCAGTTTACTCTGTCGAGAAGCCACTGAGATGCAGGTTTAGTCTCTGTGGAATCTCTAGAGGCGTCAGGAAAGATGTTCATATGGGACTGATTCGATCATTGTCTCTATCTCTTTTCTGCAGTAGTGGCTGTTCTCTTAATTACTGTGTGCAGTTGCACATGGTCCTTGCACTGTGCCATTCACCAGCTTGTCTGTACGGAACATTCGACTACCTCAAATCCCTTTCTTTTCACGCAGATTAGGGAGTTCATAGCTCGGGATGAATGTGGATTTGGAGATTAGTCTAAAAACAGCCACTTTTGCTGGATTTTTTCCTTTTTTTTGTTTTTGCAAGACTTTAAGAAAAAGAGAAGAACTGAGAGCAATGAGCCAAAGTCAGAAGGGCCTTTTCTWTCTAGCTGTTGAGTTGCCATAGTAAACCTGAGCCGCCTACAGTGTAGATGCAGTAGTGTGTTTCGAACCCTGAGGTGTTTTCCAGGTAGTGTGGTTTGTTTAGGCAGGTGACCGAAAACAATCTGCGGTAAATCATACTCAGGATTGAGAGTGTTTGATTGAGCTGGCCGTGATTGAGGTGACCGGCACATGAACCAAAATAGAAAGTGTGCATAGGCAAAGTATGCACGAAATGACTTGATGCTTTAATGTTTCATAATTGGTGGCATGGTGGTTTAGTGGTTCGCACTTTCACTTTGCACCTACAGGACCTGTGAATCCCACATCGCGTCTGTGTGCATGAAGTTTGCATGTTCTCCCCATGCTTGGTGGGTTTCCTCGGAGCAGGTTACGCTAATTGCCGTTCCCAAATTGTCCGTAGTGTATAAATGTTGAGGTCCTGCCACAGTCGTACAAAATGGGAATACTGTAAATAGAGTGGTCACCATTGGCCTCCACGGTTCCTATTTGGACTATGGAGGTTCCTGGMTGAATGGATGGATGGATGGATGGATTCATATAATTATCTAGTTTGTGTCGAGCACACTTTTGTCCATGGGTTTTTGTCAAAATAAGGTTTGCTTATTTTACATTTATATTTTACACTTTCAGCAGCTCTTCACATCCCCCAGTCAAATAAAAATAGCAACAAACCAAAAGTACCAATTTGTTCTTTGATTTAGAGACCAAAGGCAGCTCCTAAGAACACCCCCTCAACATGCCACCTACCCTGATGTTTGGTAAATCACACTGAACCAACCTATTCGTGACCAAACTGCTTCAGAGTGTATTTTTTAAAGGAGCAAGCTGGCGTTCTGGATTCAGAGTAGGCGTGAGACACATTTAAAACAATATCATCGGCGTCTTKTGTGACGGATAACATACAGTATGTGTCAGAAATGCCATGCGTATCATCAAAACAATAAGCTAGCCATAAAAAAAAAATTACACCTCTTACAACTGCTTACTTAACTGCTCAAAGGGTTAAGGAGCTCTCGGACCTTGTCGTGTCTCAAATTCGCTGGTTAGCTGCTAAATGTTTACTGTGTTTTTAAATCTCCAAACAAACACATCACACATCTCAAAATGGCACACCCCTGGTTATGCAATCTCTTGTCCCTGTCACTTCTTCTGCTTTCGGCTTAAAGGAGCAACAAAAGCAACCACYGATTCTGCCTCCAGCGCCTCAGCGCAGTGAAGGGCCAGTACTGTATTCCTGCCTTGAACAAGTTGTGTGAAAGCACCTCAATTGACGTTCAGTTGAGTTTTACCTGTTCTGCTCAGGTCATATCACTTAAAGTAGTGACTCTGATATGTTTTTACACTATGATCAAGACAGGATGTATTTGCTGGATATTCTAATCTAAAGTACAAAGCAGATTCCCTGGAGAGCTGTCAGCAGGTAGAAAGCGACAGATTGGGGGAAAAAAAAAGAATGATCCAGAAAGAAAGAAAGGCAGACTGAATGAGATAGATGAAGCCTAATCACACTGTAGAGCTGCACATTGTGAGCTGGTTATGGCTTGGCACTGTTCTTTGTTTGGACTCAAAATGGCTGCCTTGTTCCAGCTGAAGGACTGCCATGGCCAGACTCTGCCCCATCGACTGCACCTCCATATTGGCTGTGATTAATGACCCCTGCCCGGGAGAAGATCCACTCATTAAAATCTCAATCGAAGTCAACACAATGCTTCTGTGTTCTACCTCTGCTCACCACCAATGCTGTGACACAATTCCACATTTATTCTTGTGGTCTAAGCCAGAGGGAAGTAGGGTAATTAATATCAGATGTAAGAATGACAGCGGATGAGCATGCCGGCAAATAACCCCGTCTTGTAGTCCTTCTGTGCTGGAAAGACATCCACCACCCTCTATTTTTCCCTCTTGAAAGGCGAGTGAGCAGTTTGTCCCAGTAGGATGCAATTAGGCATTAGTTGCCTTAGTGTTTTTTTTTTTTTTTTCTTTTCTTGTGTGTGCAGTCTGGACAGCTAATTCCTCTTAAGATAAATCTCTGTGTCCTCCTTGCTAAAATTAATGCACATGCCTTTACCTGTGCTCCTGATTCTAGATAACTTGCAAACAGAAAGTGCAGCAAATAAAAAGTGTACAGTAGGTAGGAGAATATTTTTACATGTTTGCATACAATACTTTTGKATTAATAAGAATGCTGATTCGTAATTTATTAAGCCATAAATCATATTTTTTTGGTCCATTGGCATGTTACATGATACCAGACACAAGCAGTAACATTAGTTATTGTGTTATGGATTATAAATTAGGAGCAATTTTCTGTGTTGCATTTTTAATATAGTTGGATTTTTTCCCACAAAACAAATACTGTTTTATTAAACTAACTTAATAAATGCAGTATTATAAGCTGGAAGGTGGTGACCTGGTAATTTTCACAAGGGCAATACTGGACATTTTACAGACTGTGTGCTTTTTGGGTACTTTGGCTACTCGCAAAATGTGAAAAGAGGGGAAAAATGTTCCATGCTGCCCGACCTACTGCTACATCGATAACCTTATTTTACTTAATTTACTTATTTAACAACATGGCAGGTTTTGAGCAATACAATTACAGGAAAATGAGTTCTTACTTYGAATATCAGCTTCAACTACATTATTCTCTGTTTCATCACCTGATAGTGGCATTTAAACACAAGACTCATCATCGAATCTTTATTCAACTAATCTCTRAWCGCTCTTACATCATTGAGGAAATAATCACTGATTAATTCAGTGTGTTCAGTCATGTCGACTACATGAATTTTATTAATGCTTTTATATTAGGCCATTTAAACATTGTTAAATCACTGTCCGTTCTCATGGGTACAGAGTGTTCAGAGAACTGCTCTTCTGAATTTATTAGATTTCTTTATGAAACATAAATATCCAAAAACTTGACCATGAGAAAAGGACACTTGTTTGCAGACAGATACTATAAGACTAGAACATACAGTAACAAAAAATAATTTTCAGGTCACTTTGGTAAAGTACTTCCTGAATGACTCTTTTTGAAAAGAGATGAAATGTTTTTTTGCTTATTAAACCATACAGTGACCAATGATTCACTCATGCATTAAAAGCAGGTAAACTAAGGCATGAACCAGAGAGAAACGTGTGCAGATGATGACAGATGGTCAGGACAGTGATTAGTATACTGGTGATGCTGAATGCTGAGTGATTGGATCAGACGAGAGGGGAAATGAGGTTGCTGCAGAGCTCGTTACATATACGCCCAAACCTGTCGAAGTAAAACATTTGTTCTAATTTCTTTCATATAATCTGCATCAATTAATTGAATTTAATATAAAGGGTGGCTCAAGACCTTTGTGAAGTACTGTATGCAAGAGCGTTAGTTCATAATTATATTCTGAATATTTAGTGATATAAAATGAAAAAAAAAAGCCTCTGAAGGCTAGGTTAAACAATTAGCGTTTAGCAGCTATCCACTAGCCTATCCTTATTTATTTTAGCTTTAAGAAAATGGCACACAAAGAACAGAAGAAGGTAGTGGAGTTGAGCATTAAGTCTGTGGGAGGGAAAATGAGGTCACATTATGGGGAAAATCCRATTTGTTTGTTTAAGCCCCAATACAAAAATGGAAAAAGAACAAACAACAAGCAGGGTTTTTACTCGTGTTATTTACATACTGACTAGAGACCCGAATAAATGTCTAAAAAATTACTAAAAAGGTCATTGTGTGTAACAAGTGTCCTTTAAAGTTGGGGTGTCAAGGTTTTTGTCCATTTATAGTAGTATTTATAGTAGTGGTTTTTTGGTTGTTTTCTTGAAGTCATGCATATTTAACATTTAACTTAAAAATTCGAAATTGAATAACGCTCAGAACAGCAAATCAGCATCAGAYTTTGTGCCAAGATGATCATTTGACATCCCTTGTCTTCAGAAAGAGGGAATGCATATCATGTACGAGTCTCTACCCCGTCGTAGTCAGTGTGTTGACTAATTGAAGACTGTATTATGCTGATCAGTGAAAGCGATCTGTACTGGAGCCAAAGTGTGTAAACAGAAAAACAGTGCCGTCTTTGCCTGCTGCAAACCTACACCGCAAGCCAAAATATACGTTATCATTAAAGTGAGACCAGTGCAAAGCCGTCAGCCAAAACATATATCAGTGTGATAATTCAGAGCGCTAACCTCAAAAGCATATCCATCACTAGAGTTACAAAATTGTTTCCCGTAGCAGGCAGCATGTCAGCAAGGCTGTAATTTTACAGTGCCACAGAGGACCAACACCAAATTGTTTATTCTTAAGCTCTGCAGTTTGTGATAACAGGCTTTGTATGCTGATTGATATATTATTCAAATTCAGTTCAAATTCAGATTTAGAATTACATGGTGTACGCAAGCCCACATGCAGAGAATACACTGGGCTCAGACAAAATATCTTTCCTCCTTATTTTTTTTTTTCCCTGCTTAAAGGCACTGATGTGTTCAGAGCCATGGCTTCCATTGTGGGTTGTTAATTTTGTCGTTATTAAATTACATGACTCAGGTAATAGGTGTTTTTGAGCTGGTCTGGTAAGAGAAGTGGGTTTTCAGAGGTTATGCGGTACAGCAGACTAGAGAGTCGAGTCAGAGACTTCACACTAGGTATGCTACTGATTACTTGTCATTTTAGGCTTGTTTATACTCAAGATTTTTGGAGAGGGATGAAAAATAGTCACCACAGGCGATTACTCCATCTCAATATCACTCCAGAGTAAATAAGTCCTTCGTGGCTAGTTGCTATGGTGTCACAGACATTTTCAAAATACGGACTAAAATGTTAACCTGATAAAGTTACTCATCTCTCTTGTTACTGGTTGCAACTTTCCAAAAGTTTCTCCCTTTGGAAGCTCTGACCTCCACTTCTCCTTGCAGGCGATGTGAACTTCACTGAAAGCCCTTTGCCTGTTGTAAGCTCTGCTGCCAAAACAAACACTCACAATGATACAGACAAGAGGCCTCTTTCATCAAGCTGGAGTCTAAACACATTTAGTTGTGAATGGTTCATATGAGCAATAATACAAAACATTTTAAATAACTGATTTTTGTTAGGTTTACAGTATTTAGCAGATAACCTGAAGAAAGTTTTAGTAGTGCTTGGGGTGTTTATAAAACCACATCTTCATGCTAGTCCATCAGGACAGGGAATAGGCAAACATCCAGAAATAAAATTGGTGGACATTAGTTGCTTTATACTACAATCAGTAAATAAAGAAAATTAAATAAAGTAAAGAAAGAAAGCTATCATGCAGATTAAAACAAGTTTAACCAACCATTTAATTATGACAAAAGATATAGTGCTGCATCAATAAACCATTAAACCAGTGCCTGAGATGATGGAGGATTTCACACAGGATTATTTTGATTTTATTTTGATGTAAGTGATA